>JBCAQO010000151.1:0-23222 GCA_039111635.1 Heterobasidion occidentale | reverse complement strand
CCCCGCAATGTGTAGTACCACAGCACAGAAGTTCGAGGCGTCAATTTGCCGTCATGGAGACGCGTCAACATGTCTTGAAACCATGTCTCGGCAGATGACGACCACGAACCATTCCAGAGGTAGCTGCAACGCCAGAGGCATGCTGGCCACAGAGACACATTCCCTGGTACGCGCGTGAACCCAGGATTAATTGAGAGCCAGATCGCTCTCTTCATCTTCTGGGCACTCCGATTCGCGATCTGATCAGCTGTGTTCGTTCACTCCCAGACCCGAGTGTTAGCCTCACTTGGCCCCCTCCAGGTAGCTCCGTAACTATGTTCCTTGGACCCAAAATGGATGACAAGGCGCCAAGCCGGCCACCATACGCCACAAGACGTCTTGCGTAGGGTTGTCGCAGGAGCCATCGAACCCGCTCCTGATATAGCTGGCCAAAGGAGGAGAGAGAGTCTTGTCGCTCGCCTATTAGGAAGTTGTCTCCGTCCACCCAGTTGGGACGGGTTCATTCTACGGCGTTCAGCATTGGCCGCGATCTTTCTGCTGACCCACATGCCTATTCCAACTGAGACGGAACGACATCCCTGCTGCAACATCACCTCCAGCACGCTCTCGACCTTCAAAGGCCTTCCCATTCCAAAATGGCTAGCAACCAGATCTCAGTGAGTGGATGAAGCTTGACGTGAGATACCCGCAAGAAGCCAGTGTCGATAGCAGAGGTCTAACGTCAAACGGCGCATAGGGAGCCCAACCTCCCGAAGTCGTTTCCTTGATGCTGTCTAAGTACGCAAGCGTCCCGGGAGAGACAATGAGCATTTCTTCAGATTGAAAGGTTTCTGGTGCTATCCAGTGCCCTCTTAAGAATTCACTGCCGTGGGGTGCGGGGTAGACTTTCGGGAAAAGCGCAGCAATAAAGGCGGGAGGATAATTCTCCCTGTCGAACAACATCATGATGTGACCGCAGTGTACCTCCAATGTCCCTCATGAACGTATGACAGGGCTCGGAGAACGCGAGAATCTCACATCGTCTTCGCTTGGATCGTCATTCGAGCCGACAAGAGCATGACTGGATGAAGAATTGCGTTCAACCCGTCCTCCACTCCGAGTTGACATTCATCGCCACATCCTGCTCATACGAGCCTTCCGCATCGCGTCGCAGTCAGACAACACAATACATGGAGGGCCTGACGACGAAGACAAACCCGTGCCCCGGTCCTCCAAATCGTATCCATTGCCATATACTTGCTCGCGAGTCAAACTAGCATTGTTGTTGTGCTGCGCACCAAAATATTCGTCAGTAATGTTTTTGCGCTCTGAGATTGAAGAAAACGCATACCTGAGATGCTCCGATGACTCGGACCGTCCAACGCCTTGAACGTGATCTTCAGAGTGCGGCTGGAATGATGATGACACTGCACCAGGGTGTCAATGTGCATCTGCACCTCCTGTGACGTGTTGCCGCTGGACAATGTACCACCCCTGTACGACGTATTGCTACCAGGCGACACATTTGACAGCTGATGTTTGCGAAGGGCAGGCAGAGGAGGGGCGGTAGAGGAGAGGCAGGCGGAGAAGGGGCTGGAGGGGCTGGCAGAGGAGGGGCTGGCGAAGGAGGGGCTGGCGGAGGAGGGGCTGGCGAGGAGGGGCTGGCGGAGGAGGGCTGGCGGAGGAGGGCTGGCGGAGGAGGGGCAGGTCGAGACAGGGCAGAACAGGGAATGCGATCGTGGTCGTATAGGAGACCGCAGAAGGCGACTGTTAGACGCTGCTCTCTTCTTGAGTATTTCTGCGTGCTTTTTCTCTGGGAAGACGGCTGATATCACAGTCGATCAGTGGAAAGTGCGCCCCCTAATGGAGGGAGGGTCTGTGCAACCCTCACGATCTCAGCGTCACTATCGTCCTGATCCAGCCCGATCTGTGTCTCCATGTAAAACACGCGCACGTTGACGCAATCGTCTGCGGATAGATAAGAGGCTGAACAGTAGTAATCCTCCCATCTTCTGTCTTTTTTTGGAGCCGATGATGCACGATCGTCACCCACAGCATTGCCAGGTACGTTGTCTGTGGCGGGGGTTTGTAGGACACAATCGTGAACGGTTTCCCGTTAAGTCGCCACCGATCGGCCTGAGGTCACCGAATGCGCTGACCTCTCCCGCTTGTCGAGCGCTCCAAGAGTATGCAATATTGATTCGTGCGAGCTTGAGAAGCTCCCAAGTCGTCTTCATTTCGGACCCCAGGTTGGATAGCCCTGTGTGACGATGGTGACTCCACGGATGCGAGCGCCCAAGATGAACTTATCCAGTTGGTCGAAAGCAAATGACAAAGAGGCCTGAGCCTTAGGACGATCACGCCACTAGAAAGCAAGACATGAGATATGAGCAGAAACCTCAACCCTGTAAAGCACTCACTTTCGGCCCAAACCCCTGCTCAATCCTCCAGACAAGAAAGCTGATGAATCCAAAGCAGTCGAGAAAGGGACGACGTAATCGCCAAAAGGTGATATGTGCATCCTCTTCAGTTTTCCAGGGATAGACAATCCCTTCCTGCAACACACTAACCTCGAGAGGCCGGTTGCCATCCCAGTCAAAATGTCTCTCAACGCACTGGTACAACGGATGATAAAAGCTCTGATCTGGTTGTGTCCTTGACCAATCCTGGGCGAATGGTCCGAGAAGGGAAGCAATAAAAGTCATGACTTGCTTCGGAGGCTGGAAAAATCCATTCCGAAGAGTCACCCCTGATGGATCAGGATCAACTGGGATGAAGGGCCTCCAGGGAAAACGCGAGTCATGAGGAGCTGGATCTACTGCCCAATCGTACGGTTTCAGGCGTCCGGCACGAGATGGATCAGCGTCGAAGGTCACGTCCGCTGGCGGGTGAATGCGTTTCTGGAGATGTAAGATGTGGAACTCATGGTAGGGCAGGGGCGAAATGCGACAACTACCCATGCCGACTGCTGCGACCTCGTGACTTCAACCCAGGGGTATTGGTCTCGGAGACGGAGGCTTTCATTGTTGAAAAGATCGAAGCGGAACAATTGCTGGAGGAGAGTGCGTCGACGTGAAGGAGACGAAAAGTAGAGGTCTCAACAGATGTGGCACAAGAGCGGCACAAGACATTTCTGGAGGAAAAACGCTCTCAGAAACTGCCTAGACAGCCGCGGAAAACACGGTACCGCCCAGTGACGACCGCGGGATGACTGGAAGGAAAGGGAGACTTGAAGATGAAGGAATAAAGCTTTCAACCGATAAGGACGCCACAAGACAAATTCTGGAGGAAAAACGCTCTCAGAAACTGCCTAGACAGCCGCGAAACACGATGCTGCCCAACGACGACCGCCTGAGGACTATGAGTGGGGCAACTTGAAGTCATGTGAGCTCCGCTCCCACGGTCAGCGATTTCGGTCCCACGGTCACTCTTTGGCCGAATGTCTGTACGGACGTCGTCATATTACCAGCTCTTAGCTCTATCGACAAATTTCTGAGAGTGACCCTCCTCCGGGAATGGGTTGCTCTCACTCCGCCACCGTCTATCCTCCTGTCGAGCAGCTTTCTGAGAGCGATTTTCCTCCAGAAGTGCGTTGTCATTCCCCCGACATCAAGCGGCCGTAGTCAGACGGCGTCGCGTGTTTAGCGGCTGTCGGGAGACATTTCTGAGAGCGACCTTCCTCCAGAAATGTGATGTTCCCAGGCCATCTTCGTATATCCTCTCGGCAATCAGCTTTCTGAGAGCGGCCTTCCTCCAGAAATGCGCTGCCCATAGGCCGTCGTTCTTTGCGTCCCACCCTGCCATCAAGCGGGTGTAGTCAGATGGCGTTGCGCGGCTGTTGAGACACATATCTTAGAGCGTCTTCCTCCATGAATGTGTTATCCCCATCTCTCCCCCCAACGAGCAGTTTTCTGAGAGCGACTTTCCTCCAGAAATGTGCTGTTTGCCGGCCACCTCTATCGTCCTGTCGAGCTTTTTGAGAGCGACCTTCCTCCAGAAATGCGTTGTCCCCAGAGCCTTTCCATTTATCCTCCCGGCAACCAGCTTTCTGAGAGTGACCTTCCTCCAGATATGCGTTGCCCATAGGCCGAAGCTCTTTCCATCGCACCTTGCCATCGAGCTACCGCAATCAGACGGCGGCGCGCGGTTCGCGGCTGTCGAGAGACATTTCTGAGAGCGAGGTTCCTCCAGAAATGTGATGTTCCCAGGCCATCTTCGTATATCCTCTCGGCAATCAGCTTTCTGAGAGCGAGGTTCCTCCAGAAATGCGTTGCTCGTAGGCCCTCGTCCTTTGCGTCCCACCCTGCCATCAAGCGGCCGTAGCCCAATGGCGTCGCGCGGCTTCTGAGAGCGATGTTCCTCCAGAAATGTGTTGTCCCCATCTAACCTCCCAACGAGCAGCTTTCTGAGAGCGATTTTCCTCCAGAGATCCACTACTTTTAAGCCGTGGTTCTTTGCGACTCCATCAGGCAGCGTGCTGCTTCACCGCGTTGCACATAATGATGGAAAATATTCACAACGAGACTGGACCTACGAATTGCGATGCTACTGAGATCATCCTCTGCATCAAGAGGAAGATGGACTGGGCATCGCGCTGGATCTCTCATCGTCGCTTCACATTCGCTGAGCGGTGAGCCGCCTTTGCCGCAGCAGAGGACATCTTCTCCGGTTTTTTGCCTCAATCTTCTGGTCGAAGAAGCGTGGCCTTATGCTTATACCTGGACTCACCTTCTCCAACAAACTCATCAGTCGCCTCGAGGGATTCTATACGACTTTAATAAGGTCCGCATACCGACCAGCTTTGGGCTACTGAGGCATATCATGCTCATTGGGGCGCAGAACACGGATCTCGCCACGCTCACAGAAGCCACCGCGTACGCTGTTGTCGAGTTTGGTGGATGGAAGAACGACGCGCTGCCTTGAAAGTGCACATCGATTGTTCGACGTGCGAGAACGTCGTTGGGGATATGTGTCGGGTACGTGACGTCCTCAACTACCATCCGTTTGCGCTTGCATTCATTCGCTCACCATACTCGCTCTCCATTCGCATTCGCCTTTCTCCTTAAACCCTTTCACACTTCGCGTTTCGTTTGCGCTCCTCGCACCCTCACCACACATCACGACCTACTCTCAATCATGAACCCCAAATACGCTTGGTACCGTCTTAAAGTCTCGACCTCGTTCCACATCGACGCGCTGCGGGGCAAGATTCGATTTTTCTTCGGACGTCATCCGCCCGATTGTGGGTTCATTCAATCTGTTCGCGCAGAATTGTAGGTTTTTTGTTGTCTTTTCTGCCGCATCCCTGATCTACAACCACAGCCTTGATATTGATGCCGAGGGTTACATTGGCACTGTTGGAAGGAGGGAAGAGGTAGGGGAGAGAGGTGAAAGAGCAGTGAATTCGGAGACGTAGGTAGTGGGATGAAAAGACAGGACATTTCATACGGTTTGCAGGTCTGGGGTCAAAATTCACGCGGCAGAGAAGATGTCTCAGAGGGCCCTACAGCGCGGTATGTTGTCTTCACTCTCATAAATTGTAAAGAAGCTAATGAGGAGGTAACTTAAACTGGGATGCTATTCTAGTTCATGCAAGTTGTCCAGCCAGTTTTCCCTGAAGCAATTTGCATTGCCTATCCTGTGAACTCTTCCCTCCATCACTCCTCGTTGTTATCCTCGTTGTCGCCCTCGTTGTTGCCATCGCCCATCGCCTCGCCTGGCTCCCCCTCGTCTTCGCGCCCGTGTTCTTGCCCACGCACGCTCCTCGTCCTTGTTTTGAGTGACGTTGATGCCAGCCGTGCGGCGCGTGGTTTCGAACTGCTCGACTGCCTTGTCTTCTTCGGTAAGATACTACACGAAGAAATGGACTTTGTCACATTCCATCGGCCGCATACATACAGTTGACGCGGGGATCTTCGATTTACACCCGCAAGCGTGACCACACGAAATGCGACAGCAAGGAAAGGAGAACGCACGTCGAGTCAGCAGTCCCGGAGCCCACCGGCCCAGACGTTCACAGCGAGCGAACAGTCGACGCTCAAGGAGTTCCGTGTACGTGCCCCTGTCCCTTCGATGCTGCCGTGACCACACCATACTCACAGCCGTAGCAGACACACCTCCCCGAGATATTTGCGAGCATGTACGACAAGCTGGATGCGAAGACAGCGCTCTATGGCGCAAATAAAGATCTGATCGTCATATCCAGCGACATACAGCGGTTCCTTCGGTGTGCTCCGCTGGTTTGGCTTCAACAGCTCGTGTTCCCACACACCGGCTGACACGTGCCCCCTTGCGCCGCAGGCGTACGAGTTCTTCATGAATGATCCGGGCTCCCTGACGTAGATTTTCTGGCTCTTCAAGCCTTTGCTCTCCGCCAACACCCTCGCGAAGACAAAGGTCGCTGGGAGCGGCGCACATGCGATCGGGGCAGAGCTGTGGCTGCTCATCATCAACGACAAGCTTCCAACGTGATACGGCGACACCGTGGCCGACACCCCATTCTGATCATGTCCCCCCCTTTCCTCCAATTCCTTTGTGCCGCATTTGCACCTCTTAAAGGCGCCTTCAAAGCACTCCATCACCGCGCTCTCCCACTTTTCCTTCTTGATCTGCGTCCACAAAGTGTCCCTCGTCCAGCATGCGGACTGCAGGCCCACCGCCATGCAAGGCAACGGCATGAACGTGAACGAGACACAGAGCGCGCGCTCCGCGTCCGGCAGGCGCGTCTGCAGTGCCGTAGCTAGAGGCGAGGGTCAGGGCGCCGCGCCGGGGTGGACCCGGCGATGCGGAGGGCTTGCGTTGTGCAGTACTTAGTGATTTTCCAGTAGCCGGTAGCGCGTCCTGTGGCAGGGACGGGGCGGAGTCGGGGCGGGCAGGAGGACAAACAAGATGAGTAACGATGAGGGTGTTGAGTTTATTGAGGGTGGCCTCGCCGCTGTCTTCGAGATCGGAGACGCCTTGCGCGACGAGCCATGGATGTGTCAGTGGCACAGCATAGTGAAGAGGCGCGCAGCTCTGTCCAGGACATATGTTAGCAAGAATAGAACGTTTGCGTAGAGACTAGAGTGATCCACATTCAACTTTTATTATCTTTTTGCGAAACAGTTTATGATACGCAACACTGGTCAGTCTCGTGTGCGCTTGACCGAGATGTAACATGTGTGTGCGGTTTTGTTTTTCGTGTGTGATGTCATTCTCGTGTGTTCGGGAGTTGTGCAGTCTCGTGGGGAGCTTAGTTTTCGTGGGAACCTCCATTGTCGTGCGGAATGAATAAAACGACACTTTGACCGCCATACACAGCAAGGCTTCAACCACGCAGCATTATAGACGACAAATGTTCATCGACATCACTAATATGAACACCAAATAACCACGTTCTTTTGTACATCATGATACGAAACTTCTCAGTGGGGACTACTCATAAACATACAACACAAGACAAAGCACACGACTGCCAACTGACCACAATACGAAGCGCTCATACGATCAGAGATGGTGGAACTTGAAAAATCTGTCTTTTCGATCGAGTGGGATGACCTGTCCTAATCACAATGACTGCTCTCTATCCGCTTCAACATGGATCAAACTGGAGCCTTCGTCGTCGGATTGTACAAGATCAACTGTCGCCATGCCTTCTGGTCAGCTGACGTCCGTTCCAGATTCAGCTGACTTACCCTCCTCTGCTTCCTGTGTTCCGGATGCTAGATAGGCGAGGCGAGGCGGGATATCATCATCGAACAGAAATTGGTCCCCGCTGATGGAGTACTTGCGTTCGCGCCATGCGAACCACATCCTGACATTTTCTTCTCCAAACGAATCATACCCTTGGCTGATATGTCGCCACAAAAAGGATCGCCATTTCCTTCGTTTCATGTCTCTGTTGAGCAGCGCCGCCCAATCTAGGACCAAGTACGATCAGCAAGCCACATTCTCAGATAAAACAAAACACTCAACTCATTTGGGCCACGTCCGGCACAGTGTAAGGAACCTGGCCCACAGCCTGCTCATCCTCACGGTAGAACATTCGCTGTGCGCGATCGTGACCGTAACCAGAGTACTCCCGATACAGGTACCCGTGGATCTTTGGCCATCGCCAGTTACTTCCCATCTGATCATTGCAACTGGCCGCGTAAATTGCCTTAAGAAACGCACGCCGCAGCCTCCAGATGTACGTGTATTCGCACATGTGTCTCGGCGACATCTCTAGATCCTTCTCGTGTGTAGGATAGACGATGGGTGAGCCGTCGGGGTGCCGCAGTGACTCGAAGAAAGCCATAGCCTTGTTCATGAGGGTGAGGGGGATAGAATAGCACCAAGGCATGACGCAGGGATGTTCTTCCGTCTGGTCATCGTCAAGCTGGTGAACAGTAGATAAGAGAACGCGGCACAGGGGACCATTGCCGTCGAGAAACACTCTGCAACGAGGCGCGTCGCTCCTGTCTGGCATGCTAGGCAACTCGGGGAATGCCAACCTGTTGTCATGATTGCAAGAGCGTTGTTCACTCATCTTCCTTTGATATGGCACTAGAGTGATGTGGTACGTTGCCAAAGGGCATATCAATATGTGGGAGAGGCAGATCGGATTAAATAGACACACGAGGCGCAATTTCACTCACTGCGAGCAGGACAAACCCCGTCGTGTCAGTCCGACGTACTAGGTCGCCGCAAGTCCATGATCGAATATGATGTGTCAACAACGTGCAAAGCCTTCCCCTCATCAGAGCATAATTGTCTAACGCAGTCTTCGTTCGAGAGCCTGCAACAAATGTAGTCATCGTAGGTCATGAAGGTGAATAAGGTCGTGTATAACCGGCCATACACACTCATACGCCTCACCCGGATATTTCCGGGACGTGGGAAATTTCCCTTGGCAAACTTTCGCTGCTTCGGGCATGCCAGGCTGGCATTTCCACAACGCACTCCGTGACGGACCTCCTCTTTCTGCGACTCTCTCGACATCCGTCTCCCCTTCCACGAAGGTATTCACTTGCTCATTGCAGGTGGTATCGGGTGACCGACATCACTCAGTCTTGCTCATTGCAGGACTGCTGTGCTCGACGAGTAAACTTCGAATGTCCATCGCTTCAGCCTTTCGACGTCCAGACAAATCATGCTATTGAATCCTGAAGATGCGGAGCTAGCTCGCTCCATGAAGAAACCACCGCCGAAGGATCTTGTGGCGAGGATGCACGCTGTTATGGGGTTTGCGTCGGCGAGGTATGTTCACTCTGTCACGCACGATCTCAGCCTTTCTCACACAAGATTATGCTAGTGCGTCTCTGCCACCCAGCACCTTGCGAGTGCCATCGCCTCTTGCGCACACTAAGCGGGTGTTATCCAAGTCTGCTTTGTGCCCCATTGCGTAAGTCTGATATGCGTGCCTTCCAGACGCCGCCGATATAGATCATACCATAGGAAACATGCGGCACGATCCGAACGACCCTTGCAACAGAGTGCAGCATCTTCGCATCCTACATTTGCCGTACGCCGACAGAAGTCTTTCTATGAATCAAAAAATTCTTCAACTATAGCGGTAGCCTCGAACACAATCTCGCCACGATATATCTCAAAAACGAAGCCTCTTTTGTCTCTTGGCTCAAAGCCAATCAAAACATCTCGCACACAAGCATCATCTCTTGACACTGGTTTTCCACGATCTGGCACAGGAACCGTGCCGGCGCCCCCACCTCTCTTCAATTCCTCAAATACTCCAGCATCAGCTCTAGAGGATGCTTCGTTGCCAACGGTCTCAGAGGCATTACCTATTCCTCCATCCTCTCCACTCAGTTCTCTCACGTCTGAAGATGATGATGTTGAGGTAGAGCTGCCCACGAAAGTACCTTTGCCAAAGCAATCTGACTCATCTGCTCGATCGGACACTCGCGCGATGTATGTATCAATGAATACATACAAATTGTCACTTATTCTCGACTTTCTACAGTATTTTGACTTACCCCTTTGTTGGCCATGGCGCGATTGATATCGGACCACAGGATATGGAGCGACTAAAACCTCGCAGATTCTTAAATGATAATCTCATCAATCTTGGTTTAAAGTAAGTGTTCGATTTTATCCGAAACCCGAGTGCTCGCTCATATGAACACAAAGACTGTGGTATGCCAAGTCAAGGGTGAAGGATTCTGTTGCTATGGACCAGGTACACATATATAGCACGTTTTTCTATACGCGATTGTGAGTTACGTCTCATGGAGCGCTGTGAAGATCGCTTATTTTTTTTTCGTAGACGAGCTGGCTATGAAGCAGCCAAAAGTCATACAAACAGAGTCGATATCTTCAGCAAGAAGTTCTTGATCGTCCCTATACATGATGAGTGCGAGCAAGCTTCTTAGTTCCGTGACTACATTGCTGAGACATGACTGATAGGGCGGAACAGCATTGGTACTTGGCAGTCATAAGCCATCCACAAGGCCTATTCGAGCGCCCGCCAGCTAAATACAATACTGTTTTTGCCGTTGATTCGGCGCACCGACTTGGATGGACTATGTTGTCGGATAGCGAAGGCTCGACTACATCAAGTTGGGTCCACGCGTGAGCCATAACGATGATGATCGTTTCACTGTTACTCCTAATTGATCTTTGCCAGTACGCAAATCTTTATATTCGATTCTCTCAACCGAAAGCGTCGGAATACGGGCCGGCGCTTAGCTGAGTATCTATGTGAGGAGGTCAAGGCCCGAATCAATATCACGCCTCTGTTCGAACCGCATGCAAAACAGTTTGAGGTGGGTCACATTTGTTGTGTATGATGTATGCCTCGAATGAATGTCCTCGTCAGGTGCCCATGCAACCCAATCAGTATGATTGTGGCTTGTACCTTCTCCACTTCAACTATCTTTTCATGAAAAACCCGGATATGTTCATGAGACCGACATCGGTAAGTCTTCACGATGCTTGCTATCACGAATCCTGATCTATTGCCCTTGGGCCATCATGCAAGACATTGAAGAAGGGGCATGCATCAGGGGCAGAAATAGAATGGGAGGCGGGCGTCGTTCCCACCATGCGTGAGATGCTGAAGGCAGAACTCCTCAAACTTTCTGATGAATGGCAACAGCTCTCGGGAAGGTGAGTACGTAGCGTAATGTGCAGACTCAAAGTCATATGCTGTCGAGTCTGTAGAACATGGCCACTACTGTTCTGTCTCGCAGACTTGCTGACCATTGAGTCTTTGGTTCTTCCCTTAATACGCACTTTTACCATTCCCACAACTTGATCTTCATGCATATGAGCCGGTTCATATTGAAATGAGTGGCTACGTATCAATCCTATGGTGTTGAGTCTAATGGCTGTACATTAATTCTATGCTGACTGTAATGGCTGTATATGAATCCTATGGTGTCAACGCTTTGGTACTAATTTTCTAGAGTTCTGTAGCTTGCTCCTCATCGGTATCTCCCCCTTGATTATCTGAATCTGTGGTGAGATCAATTACTTCCAACGGGCATTCGTGGTGAGCGAAGGCCCGACGGGTCGTGATCAATCGACAGGAGCACTTCACAAAGAATTTGGAAAAGGCCTCTTCGGAAACACCTGGATAAATGTTCGTGTCCATCTGTCGAAGGAGGTCATACAACGGGTTTGGTCGATATTGAGTAGAGACACGGCGCCTTTGCACAAGGCGGAGAAGTGGGTTTTCGTTCGAGGTTACATCTGAAATGGTGAGTGAGTTACACCTGAATGTCAAACAGGTACTGACACTCACCGATTTGTGCGTGAGTGCGTTTCAGAGGCATTGGAAAGGGGTTCAGGGGGACATATCCTGCTTCGCTAAAGTGTAGCACTGGTCGTGGGCGCGCTTCGGTTGCCTCTGCGTGGGAGTCAATTCTAGACCTAGAGATTGATCTCGAGGTGCTCACCACGAGGCGCGTACATATGCACTGGACAACCAATACGTTGGTAGGCATGCTCGAGGCGAACTTGTGAGATTGGTAAGTCGTGTGTATTCACGCTCATTGGATGGGGACTGACCTATATATCCACACACTCCATGTGCGCATCGAGCAATGTATTGACCATGGAAAGGACCCGACGTTGCAAGATACATAGCTGCCTCCGTGAACACCGGTGGTCCGTTTCTCTCGAGCAAGGGGCACAAACAACACGGCCCGAGAAATCTATTCGTCAGGCGGTGTTTCCTCAGAGACGAAGGCACGACACGGTCCCCCTCCCTTAAGCTTACGGGCCTGCATTGTGCGTCAGACATTTCAAATTTTTGAGGTGACAAGACCCACCACTTCCATGGAATCATCTCCCCTGTTTGAATGTCGTACTGAAAAACCGCGTTGTCAGATCCCCGAACCTTGTCCAGGTATCGGCGATGACGAGAAGGGATGGAGATGACCAGTGATTCGCGAGTTAAAGGTTGGGACGACATGGCTAGGCAGTGCAGGATGAGATGGCCTTGAGCAGGTCAATGTCCTAAATACCCTTGAGGGTCGCTTCGAATTGGCTTGGATACCCGAAGCCCGACCTTCCTCCTCCTACCCGAGGTGACTCGCTCTGACTCCCACTGACTTTCTGACTCACCATAGTTTATGACTCGTTCGCTTGCTCGCTCGTTAAAAACTTTGGACGCGATACCAGGTCCCACGCCCGTTTTTCTCATCGACGCACCGTTCTTACTTCCATGCCTGAGGACCACTCTCTTGGTGATAAACGTCAGCCTAGTGCTCTTCAACTAGGCCCCAGGAAAAGGCCGTAAGCACTACTTTGCCTCGCCTGCCTGGGCGACCTCTGACCCTCCGCAAGGTGTCTCACAGATCCGCTTGTTCATCACGGTCGTCATTTTGGACGGACTGTACACGCTCTTTGCAACGTCCAGTCTATAATCACACGTGGTCTTCTTAGAATGGGAGAGCTGGCTGAGGAGCCTGAGTCCTTGACATATGAGTGAGCCGTTCCTATCTAAGGCCAACTCGCTGAATCAATCATTCTTGTCATGCACTGCGTGTTTCATTGTTTGATAGGCAGAGGCGGGAGTACAAGGTTTATGAAGAATTACTTCGGATGGTCCCCCATCTTGAAGAGCGCCTACAGGAAGGCTCTGACGAGGAGATCATGCACATAGGGGAACTAGTAAGTGTGACCGCATCACCTTGAGTGTGGCTATTTAACGGTAGGGCAGATTCAAAAAGGGGTGTCTAGCGCTAGATCGGACGATACAAAGAGTATGAAAGGCCCTATCCTCGATTGGATCACTCCTCGAGGCCAATCCCTTATTCCGCCACTCTCCCGTAACATGAAATCAGATCGGGGCTTTCGCCATGAACAGACAGGAGCGCTGCTTTGCCCTGCAGGATTGGATTGGTCGAATCCTGAGTAAGATCAAATAATCTCATTTTTTCCCGTTCATCTCACTCGAACAGTATCAAACGGAAATTGCGAGACGGTGAAATGCTTATTCCAGGAGACCAGTGGCCCATTTTTCTATATGCTGGTTATCGGTACGATTCTGATGACCCATGGAAGGGGCTTTTCAAGAGCCAGCTGCTCGTCTCAGTATGTTTCTATCTGGTACTTTCGACGAACTCGCATGCTGATGTTCATAGGCCTATAAGCACGTGTTTACATCTCCAAGTTCAGTGGAAAAGGATGCGAGGGCCACAAGGTCTGGGAACGCGCGGATTCACGGTATGAAATGCGTCACACCGGCATCGATCGCTTACATTGCCACGCAGGTAGCTGTTAAGAGACCCCTTCGCATGTTGCTTCTGATTCCCCTTTCTAGGCTCGATTTTCCCTCTCGTCGTCAGCTGTATTTTCTCGAACAGATACTGTCACCGACTCAGAGCGTTTCTTCAATAGTGTATTGGAATTGTTTGAGGATGTGGAGGAAAAGGAGGAAGTTGACGCGCTATTATTATGGTGGAACTGGTACGTATCTCAAAGTATCTTCGACCCTTTCTGACATTCTTTGAAGTCAGATTTTTCCCAGTTTTTCTTCAGCTCACCCCGCAGCATCAACCAACAGTGCGCTGGCCAAGATCAGAGAAAGAAGGGCTCAGAGAAAAGCGGCTGAGGCGAGGAAGGATCCTATCTCAAGGGAGCCTACCGTTGAGGAACGTACTAGACGTCGGGCAGTATAATATGCTTTTCACGGTATCAATGCCTATCATCTGTCGCTTCATCTTGTGTGCAGAAGGGACTATATCTTTCCTTCCAATGATAGTAGCTTCTGCAATCATCATAATTAGTTACAATAGTAGATATCCTCGCTAGACGTTGCTATTTCTTAATCATTTGAACAATTAATGTGTCAAGCCTGACCGGACTCCATCATATGTCCAGGTCTTGATAATCGCAGTCAATCGTGCGGCTTTCTTACTGCATTTCGCAATCATTTTGCTTCTGATTCATTTTTACTCACATTCAGACTCAGTATCGCGCTGATGTTGCGCGATCAAGTCTGGACGAACATTGTCACTCTCGCATGTGTTGGCCGTGAACGTCAGTCTGGCAAGGATTGTCGGCACCGGCAACTCCATTGTTAATTATAAAGGTAGGCTTTGTTGCTGACAATTCGGCTTTCTTATTGACCTTTGCGAAGCCCTTCTCCCTGATGTAGGTTGATCTTATGTAAAACTCTTGCATGTATTGGCTGTTGCGCGATCAAGTCTGGACAAACATCGTCACTCTCGCATGTGTTGGCCGTGAACGTCAGTCTGGCAAGGATTGTCGGCACCGGCAACTCCATCGTTAATTATAAAGGTAGGCTCTATTGCTGACAATTCGGCTTTCTTATTGACCTTTACGAAACCCTTCTCCCTGATGTAGGTTGATCTTATCTAAAATTCTTGCATGTGTTGGCCGAGAACATCAGTCTGACAAAGATAATAGCCTTCGCAAATCCCGCCGTCTATTACAATGATTGGTACTACTTTGAATCACATAACATTCTTGTTGGCTGTCTCGAGGGCTGTCCCTCCGATGCATGTGCATCAACCTTGAACCATGGCTATATTTCCTCCATTTCTTGACATTTGCTGTCAACCTGTTGTTGATGGAGAGTTTCACCAACATCACCGGGCATTACTTGACTAGATACTTGTGCTGTGTACCCAGAAGTATGATTGATATGTCACTTCATTATCTTTAATCTTTTGCTTACCAGAGGTCATCGGTGTTGCATTCCTGCTCATCTTCACCTTCTAATCCCATATCTGATATTCTTTGTGAAGTTCGGGAAGCCTGAGGGATGTTGTGGTATCTACCAACCGTGCCGCCTCATGTATGGCTTGCCCGTACGATGTAAAAGTATTGGATATATTATGGTTATTACATAGCTTATATTACTTTATATAAGAATGTCATTTCGCTGCCAATTTCCCGATGAACCCCGTCTCTTCCACCGCCGAATTCCCAGCACGTGCCTCTCCGTCCCTCTCTGCGCCACCAGACCCCACTCCTCGAGATCGTTACCACCCATCCCGCCACTCGCCATGTCTGCCTCTGCCGTCGTACAAAATTACAAAGACGAGGAGGAGATCCCTCCGCCCCAGCGCCAGCCCTCCCCCCCTCCGCACACCTCCTTCGCAGCTCGCGGCGTCCACGTATGCCCGCTCTCGACCCACCTTCATAGCTCATGACCATGACGCCGGCATCGCTCCTAGACCACAACCTTCTCCGCATTTCGCCCGCGAGACGTCCGCGTCACGTCGCCCCAGGCCATGACCCACGTCGCGTGGAGCTGCGACGGAAAGAAGCTGGCCGCCGTAGGAATCGACAAGATCGTGCGCGTCTTCCAGCCGGAGAAGAGTGCAAGTCCCCCCACCGGTCTCCGTGACGTCTCGCCGATGACTGACCCCAGATGGTACAGATGGAGATGCGTTCCGCCTCTCTGTTTTCAGGCGCGCACTCCGACGACGTCGACTATGTCTCGTACAACCCCACGCACCCCGAGCTCTTCTGCTCCTCCAGCCAAAAGGACCGTCGAATAGTGTTCTGGGACGCCCGCCGTACGTTCTCCGCACCCAGTCTGTTGTAAGTCGAGAGCTTATTCCTTTCTGCTGCAGAAAGTCGACATGTCCAACAGTGCACTGTGAAGGTATCGCCGGTCCAGACAAACTACTCGCCCGATGGCAAGTCGCTGCTCTACGTCTCGGCAGGCCACCAGGTCTTCTTCATGACGTATGGAAAGCAGGGGGACGACGCCAAGGACCAGTGGGCAAGTTCCGAGAAAGAAGGGTGCGCGTGGTCTTCCGCCTTTTGCTGCCTCACTGCCGCTGGACATGTCGTTACACCTTATCTTGACAGATCACGGCCTCCACTGCGATGTTCAACCACACGGGAGACGGCATCATCCTCACCCACAACTCAGAACACTCGTTACGAATAATGGATTTCCCTTCCCTAACCCTCTACGAGAGCCCAGCAGCGCACGTCGGCGGATGCGTAGCAGCCGCTCTCGACCCACGCGGGCGGTGAGCGCCTCTACAAATTTTTCGTTCCCTGTGGCCGCGGTATTGATCGCCCGTAGGTACCTCGCGTCCGGGGGGCACGACTCCATCGTGAATATGTTCGATCTATCCGAGTGGATCTGCGCGCGCACCATCACCAGCTGCGAGTACGTCCCGCCCCAGCCCCGCCCTCCCTCCCTCTCTTCTCCTCCCAACAGCTGATCGCCTCGCCTTGCGCACCAGGAACGGCATCACGGCGCTCAGCTTCTCGCACGACGGCGAATACATCGCGATCGCGAACACGGGATCGTACATCGACATCGTCCGTCGTTTCCTTCCTCTTTCTCTTTCGACCGCACGCGGCGCTCACACCTCACTTTTTTTCTCAGTGCGCGACAGAGACCAGTGCACCGCTGCACAGGGTCCCTGCCCTTGCATCGTCGCCGACCGTCACCTGGCATCCGTCCAAATACGTCATCGCGTACTGTGGGCAGACCAAGCAGCGAGAAGGGGGCCCGCTCCCGGTCGCAGTCATCAGTCTTTTTGGGCCCGGGATGTAGCAGACCTACCATAATCGCGCCTTGCTTGCGACGTGTTTCATCCACCGTGTATCTTAGCTCTGTTGTGAAAGCTATTGTAGCCAAAACATCATTTGTGTTTCGAGAACAGACATTACCAGGGGATTTGTCGGCTTTTTGCTCCGGAAGTAGCTTATTTGTAGACTATATCGGTCTCTAGAGAGTAAATACACCACTTTGGAGGGCTTTCTCACCTTAGCAAAACCCATCACCCACTTACATCCTGGCTCATTCATGTGCTTGCAACACTACCAGCTTCCTGTCCCTTATTCTCCTGTACCAGATGTCTCACACACTGCACACCATCACACCATGTCTCAGTCCCAATTAGATTAGAGAGTTTGTCATGTACTTGAGAGAGTAGCACCATAGGCCACAACGCGGCCTGAAGCTACTATAAAACTCTGATTTCAAAAAAAAGAAAAGAACTAAATGCAAAAGCAATAGCTAGTAAAGCTTATTTATTGAAGAGTAAAGTAGGGTTAGGGTTAGAGCGGCGTCGGGCATAAAAATAAGGCCCGCCCAGCCAGAGTGGCCGAGGCGGAACAGGAAAATATTGAGACGATGCATGCACCGAAGCACATACAGACCGCAGGCACCCTCTGGGGACAGGGTCGCCGTGCTATGGAAGGTCCCCACGGCCCACGAACCCAGGTCCCTGAAGGGATCCGTGTCATCAAGGTAAGTATGAGGAATTATGCATATCGGGGGCTCGTATTTATACCCGGCTGTCTGCGCACGGTCCTTCTCCGCTTTTTCAGAGTGGTGTGTGTTGTCAGAGGGGCGCCGTTGTGCCTTGCTTCAAGTAAGCTCCGCAGGGCTTATTTGTCGAATTTAGGCAGCAGCTCGTGTTCTTTTTCTCAATTGCTGAGCATTTTCTTGTATCCTGACTTCTCAGAAGGCTTTGTCCTGGGCATAGCCATGCCTGTGCAAGGCGGTCCTTCCTGTTGTTCCTTTATTTCTCCAGATGAATGTATAAGGTCTCAGAATCGCACATGCGACTCTCCGTTCGACAAGACTAGGTGGATCACAGTATCCTACCCTCTTTAACTGATGTCAGGTATCCATATGAGCCTATAGCAGCCGTGAAACAGGCCGAAACATGCTCAAAGGTCAGGAACAATGGCGAAGGCCATACACCATGGGCGCAATACTAGAATCCGCGATAGCATATCTCATCACATACAAGTATTTCCCTGTCCATTCCATAAATTACAACTCCAGTGCTCGAATCCATCGAAATTGCCCTTCTCACACCAATTCGACGTCTGCTGCAGATGTCATATGCGGATGTAGGGCATCCGCAGTAAGCTCTGGGTCCCTGCGCGCATCTGCAGACTCAAGGGGGGCGCGTTGCGAACTGGAACGTCTCCAGGACGTACGAATTCTGATCGCCTGTCTTGAGCACGCTTTCTCGCATGTTGATGAAGAGGCGGCTCCCAAGGATTGATGGCAGTGCACAGGCCCATCTGGAAAATTGGAGGTGGTCAGCGTGCTCTCACAAAGGCGGGAGTCGAGCTCACGGCATGATGACACTGATATAGTACTTGTAATGGGACCATATGACCGTGCTGATCATGAGTTCCACGAAGATTCTGTCAATGAAAATGAGGGATGAGCAGATTGCGTGGAAGAGAGCCGAAGCTCACGTCAAGAAGTACCTCAAGCTACGATAGCACAGGTTATATCAGAAACTGGATCATAGGCACATGCGATGAGCTCTTACCTGTCACGAGCAATCAACTTCACCATGTAAGGAGTCGTAAAAAGCGGTCTTCCGTCGGAGGTGTGTGGTCCGAGCCCGAAGCGATGCAGAATCTCCTCGTCCCAAGCCTTCCATACTACAAGCAGACATAATACCAGTTCAAAATAAGAGGCGGGATCCAGAACACCGCGGAAAGCCTGGAGAGTCCTGAATAATAACAACCAGTTGCTGTTGAAATTATTGGAAGATCTGTTCCCACAAAGCAACGTTGAGTACTAGATTAGGGGTGAAAGATATGAGGACGCACGAGACAAGCGCTCCATGGTTATGACTGCTGCTACCAACATGGTCAAACTTCGACAGCACAGCAGCACAGGAGGAATATGAGGATGCTTCTGCTTTGTGCGTATAGAGCATGGACCTAGTGCTTGAGTGTCAGCCTCCCTGCCGCCGGACTTTGAGTGCGGATAAGAGGTGTCCTCACCCGAATCTGTAGGATAGCTAGACGGTCGCATATAAGCACTCGTTAACGCATCAGGATGAAAATACGCACTTGCATAACAATGGTAACCAAAAGTGTTACGGCGTCATCAACTGTGAGATAAGTGATGCAGCTACGCGACTCGGTGTGAGCAAATGGTTAAAACGATCGCTTCCGCTCCGAGACTTACCTCTGGAGGAAAGTTAGTCGGACACACTAAAGCAGCTTGAAGGGACTCACCGTTGGCGAAACAATCCCCCCGGAGCAAACGGTACTGCAGCCGCAATTATTCATACAGGCAAAGGACATAAACCAAGGAAAATACTTACTGATTTCGCAGATTAAATAGACGATTGGAAAAAACCTAAGCTGCTGAATCCATCAGCTCTCGAGACTGGGACATGATCGTTTGCGGTGGACACACGAAGACGTAGAGAGCCAAAACCCAAGACGGGTTTTCTTCTGCCCCCAAATAAACTCGATCTGGAAGGCACAAACACTAATGAACGTCTGTTTGAATTCCGGTTTGATATGATAACTGACCTCTCTGTCTAGGCTAATGACTTTCGATGTCATCAGCAACGGCGCGACGTAGCAAGGCCACGTATATCGACAAACGTTCGATACCCACAGCAATCATACGCAAGCAAACCCAGAGCCCCCCCTCGCGATCGCTTGCCAATATCGACTGTCGAATGTTGTCCGGGTTTAGCACTCTGGCGATCATAAAAGAGCACTTATGCGAGACCACTCACGAGCGATTTGATAAGAACTGGGAAGCGTAAAGTTAGCTCCAGTGGACATGAAAGCGAGGCGAGAGCGGGCAGATGAAATGGAAACTATCGTGAAAACATTGTGCCCTCTATACTGATCAGTTCGGCAGGAGAAAGTGTTCAAAAGCCGCTGTCAGACGCGAATCATCACCTTGGCACTTGGAAGATGGCTGCACCTAGTTGCACCAGAGGGCGATAGACTTTTGATTCATCCAACAATGATGCATATTTATGGCAGTGCAGACGGCGGCTCACCCGGCTGTGAGTGTCAAGCACAATTGAGAACTTGGACATACTGTTTTGACCGACCTGACAGCAATATGGCAGATCGTCTGCAGGTATGCGACGAGTCGGGTGAACGCCGGAACGCAATTGACAGAATGATTCCCACGTATTCTGAAAAAGTCAATTCAGTGCGACAATGAGTTTCGAAACGCGGTGGATTCGTGATACCGCGATGATCAGCAGCTACGGAAAGATGCATTCAGTGATTTGCCGCGTGGCGCGGTGTGTGGTCGAAGATGGGTTCCGCTAAGAACAGAAGATGGTCAGGCGAGCATAGTAAGGAGGAGAGAGCAGCTGCGATTTACCGTATACAGCATTCTTGCCCTTATATTGAACAAACAGTCAAGAATCAAGTATTGGCGGTAGCGCGCGAGGACACCTAACAGATTGAAGGCAATCAGTATGCGTTTCAAACAAAGGCGGGAGGCAAAGGACCGCCTCATTCCCCAGCCGCGGTAGGATCGGCCTTGGCCGACCGTCAAAAACACGCGACCCATGACCAGAGGGCATGGAGCTGTTGATACAGTGATTGCCATAGAACCAGTGAATAAGCTTTGATGTCAACCCTCAAATTCACACGACCGGAGCCGGCTCGGAGGCGAGGTTGGGCATGTAGGAAGGAGCGGGAAGATTCATCTGTACTTGAAATGTCGAACATAGGGTTCTGTTACCCTGATACGACAATAAAAGGATTTATATAAGCTTTGATGTTTTCAGCTCCTTGACCTCAAGGCGTTTGCTTTCACTTCGAGACTTCTAGCTAGAGGAAGCGGGTCGATGAAGAGGCTGAGGCAGCTAAGTACCACTTACTTCTGGAGAAGCGGCCCATGTCAAAACTCAGCCAGAGGAGGGGGAGAGATTAAGATTACTCAATATCTTGGTTTCATGGCTGGCAAGATGAAGTCGCTCAGCAAAAATACACGCAAAAATCAGAGCCAGAAAAGCCTGACCTTCTCGCCGCCAAATGACTTCGATCTGCGCAAGCTAAGAGCATCATCCTGCTTGATGCATGTACAGCCGATGTGGATTGTGACGTCGAATGCAACACTAGGACATGAAGATTCGAATTGTCAATGGCCGTACTCACAGTTACCATAAAGCTAGTAACCCCCCGCGATTGCTTGCCGATGTTAGCTATGATGTGGTGACAGCGCAATAAGACTGAGATTGAAAAAGGAATCTTGTATGTTTTACGGCCTTGAACCGACATCTTATGTCTTGTGCGTCAAAGATTGCCTCGCAGATATGGCACAACGTCTACGCTGTCACATGTTCAAGAAGGTGCGAGAAAGCCAGCGCATGACTGTACAAGACAGGCACTGGAGCTTTAGCTGTGATACTCCTCTGCGCACATAGATAGATGCATTGCCCTTGCGGCCCAAAATTCAGAGATTTGGGGTCTGCAATGCACCCGAGGAAAGAAAGAGATGTTCAGATCGGCCTGACTGATGAGTATATTCTCTGCATTCCCCCAGAATCAGAGAGGACAAGTCGCTGTAAAACAGAGTGATAGATTCGGGATGATGCGGTATACATTAGCCACAAAGGGTGCGCAATCAGTGTGTGAGCATCGTGCGCTTCGTGGTCGAAGATGGGTCCCAGCGGGGGCTGCAAGAAGCATACGTCATCAATAGGCACACAGGGAAGATGGCTCGAGTAGGATACCAACGGGTGCGTTGCGTTCCCTGCGGGAGCGAGGCAGTGAACATGTGAAGGTGAATGACGTTTGTAAACTGCAGCACGCACCACTTGGTCCCACCAGGGAACAAGGAAGCTTAATTAGACAACATTTGAGTTTAGCCAGCAGTGTGGACAGCGAATGGGATAGCTTACGGATGTATGGGTCGGGAGGCCTCTTCTCTGCAAGCTCAGCCTCAGCCTTCTCTAAAGATGCTCGCAAGCGCACGGGGGACGTGGACATTCCTGCAGAGGGTATCATTAGCTCTATATATCATCGCCTCCTTCTCCGGTAAGACAGGACACGCTTCGCCCTCTGAATGGTACGTGAAGAGTGAAGTGATCTCACCGGTTCTTCTCGAACTCGGCTCTGATGTTCAAAGCACGCGCCTAAACAAGTCATACCGCACCACCCAATCCATTTCATTCTTCAGCTTCCGCTTGTAAAGCGACTTGACGTAGAGCCTGTGGGCCGAGGTAAAGGGTGAGGGTGGACATGGTTGGATGGTGAGCACGTCGTCCGACGCTGACCGAAACTTGAACGTAACTTGATTACATAATCCGTTTTGGATTTTCGTCCTCTCCGCCAGTCCCTTCAAGTCCGGCCAAGCAGCCAAGCTGAAACCCGTTCGCTGAAGGTGTTTTCCGACGATAGTTCAGATCTCAAGACAGTATCAAAGAAAAAACATGTCGCTCGGTCCATCGTCATCTGCTTTGCACCTACAGGCTGCCCCGTCCACCCTCCACTTCCACTGCGTATGTTTTGCTTATTACCTTCATTATCTACCACTGCGACTCCCTGGTTTCTGAGCCATACGGGCCTCACAACGACTTCTCTTCCAATATCAATTTGGCTCCAGACCCTCCCAATCTCATCGTATATTGCGTCTATATCTTTGCTCATGGAAGATTTTGAACCTGACAGGCGCACCCCATCATCTGTATCTATCCACCCTGTCGCCCTTTTTTTCCATCCTCGACCACTATCTTCGCCGCACTGATACTCAAGAACGTGTCATCGGAACTCTCATCGGGACGCGGTCTGAGAATGGCGAAGTCGAAGTTCGCTCTGCATTTGCCGTCCTGCACAAGCGAGACTAGCGAGCAGGTTGCGGTAGACATGGAGTACCACCGCGCCATGTACGAGCTTTCACAACGCGTTACCGAAGGATGTCATCGAACGGATGGTGCGTGCTCTGTTCCTGGAGGGAGAGTGTGGAGGTTTGACCATCGTCGATGATGGAACAGGTACTCGACAGTCGAACCTGACACACGTACTCTGCCTTGATTCAAAATTTCTACTCTCAAGAAACAGCACACATCTTGCCA
>JBCAQO010000150.1:0-22986 GCA_039111635.1 Heterobasidion occidentale | reverse complement strand
CCCCGCAATGTGTAGTACCACAGCACAGAAGTTCGAGGCGTCAATTTGCCGTCATGGAGACGCGTCAACATGTCTTGAAACCATGTCTCGGCAGATGACGACCACGAACCATTCCAGAGGTAGCTGCAACGCCAGAGGCATGCTGGCCACAGAGACACATTCCCTGGTACGCGCGTGAACCCAGGATTAATTGAGAGCCAGATCGCTCTCTTCATCTTCTGGGCACTCCGATTCGCGATCTGATCAGCTGTGTTCGTTCACTCCCAGACCCGAGTGTTAGCCTCACTTGGCCCCCTCCAGGTAGCTCCGTAACTATGTTCCTTGGACCCAAAATGGATGACAAGGCGCCAAGCCGGCCACCATACGCCACAAGACGTCTTGCGTAGGGTTGTCGCAGGAGCCATCGAACCCGCTCCTGATATAGCTGGCCAAAGGAGGAGAGAGAGTCTTGTCGCTCGCCTATTAGGAAGTTGTCTCCGTCCACCCAGTTGGGACGGGTTCATTCTACGGCGTTCAGCATTGGCCGCGATCTTTCTGCTGACCCACATGCCTATTCCAACTGAGACGGAACGACATCCCTGCTGCAACATCACCTCCAGCACGCTCTCGACCTTCAAAGGCCTTCCCATTCCAAAATGGCTAGCAACCAGATCTCAGTGAGTGGATGAAGCTTGACGTGAGATACCCGCAAGAAGCCAGTGTCGATAGCAGAGGTCTAACGTCAAACGGCGCATAGGGAGCCCAACCTCCCGAAGTCGTTTCCTTGATGCTGTCTAAGTACGCAAGCGTCCCGGGAGAGACAATGAGCATTTCTTCAGATTGAAAGGTTTCTGGTGCTATCCAGTGCCCTCTTAAGAATTCACTGCCGTGGGGTGCGGGGTAGACTTTCGGGAAAAGCGCAGCAATAAAGGCGGGAGGATAATTCTCCCTGTCGAACAACATCATGATGTGACCGCAGTGTACCTCCAATGTCCCTCATGAACGTATGACAGGGCTCGGAGAACGCGAGAATCTCACATCGTCTTCGCTTGGATCGTCATTCGAGCCGACAAGAGCATGACTGGATGAAGAATTGCGTTCAACCCGTCCTCCACTCCGAGTTGACATTCATCGCCACATCCTGCTCATACGAGCCTTCCGCATCGCGTCGCAGTCAGACAACACAATACATGGAGGGCCTGACGACGAAGACAAACCCGTGCCCCGGTCCTCCAAATCGTATCCATTGCCATATACTTGCTCGCGAGTCAAACTAGCATTGTTGTTGTGCTGCGCACCAAAATATTCGTCAGTAATGTTTTTGCGCTCTGAGATTGAAGAAAACGCATACCTGAGATGCTCCGATGACTCGGACCGTCCAACGCCTTGAACGTGATCTTCAGAGTGCGGCTGGAATGATGATGACACTGCACCAGGGTGTCAATGTGCATCTGCACCTCCTGTGACGTGTTGCCGCTGGACAATGTACCACCCCTGTACGACGTATTGCTACCAGGCGACACATTTGACAGCTGATGTTTGCGAAGGGCAGGCAGAGGAGGGGCGGTAGAGGAGAGGCAGGCGGAGAAGGGGCTGGAGGGGCTGGCAGAGGAGGGGCTGGCGAAGGAGGGGCTGGCGGAGGAGGGGCTGGCGAGGAGGGGCTGGCGGAGGAGGGCTGGCGGAGGAGGGCTGGCGGAGGAGGGGCAGGTCGAGACAGGGCAGAACAGGGAATGCGATCGTGGTCGTATAGGAGACCGCAGAAGGCGACTGTTAGACGCTGCTCTCTTCTTGAGTATTTCTGCGTGCTTTTTCTCTGGGAAGACGGCTGATATCACAGTCGATCAGTGGAAAGTGCGCCCCCTAATGGAGGGAGGGTCTGTGCAACCCTCACGATCTCAGCGTCACTATCGTCCTGATCCAGCCCGATCTGTGTCTCCATGTAAAACACGCGCACGTTGACGCAATCGTCTGCGGATAGATAAGAGGCTGAACAGTAGTAATCCTCCCATCTTCTGTCTTTTTTTGGAGCCGATGATGCACGATCGTCACCCACAGCATTGCCAGGTACGTTGTCTGTGGCGGGGGTTTGTAGGACACAATCGTGAACGGTTTCCCGTTAAGTCGCCACCGATCGGCCTGAGGTCACCGAATGCGCTGACCTCTCCCGCTTGTCGAGCGCTCCAAGAGTATGCAATATTGATTCGTGCGAGCTTGAGAAGCTCCCAAGTCGTCTTCATTTCGGACCCCAGGTTGGATAGCCCTGTGTGACGATGGTGACTCCACGGATGCGAGCGCCCAAGATGAACTTATCCAGTTGGTCGAAAGCAAATGACAAAGAGGCCTGAGCCTTAGGACGATCACGCCACTAGAAAGCAAGACATGAGATATGAGCAGAAACCTCAACCCTGTAAAGCACTCACTTTCGGCCCAAACCCCTGCTCAATCCTCCAGACAAGAAAGCTGATGAATCCAAAGCAGTCGAGAAAGGGACGACGTAATCGCCAAAAGGTGATATGTGCATCCTCTTCAGTTTTCCAGGGATAGACAATCCCTTCCTGCAACACACTAACCTCGAGAGGCCGGTTGCCATCCCAGTCAAAATGTCTCTCAACGCACTGGTACAACGGATGATAAAAGCTCTGATCTGGTTGTGTCCTTGACCAATCCTGGGCGAATGGTCCGAGAAGGGAAGCAATAAAAGTCATGACTTGCTTCGGAGGCTGGAAAAATCCATTCCGAAGAGTCACCCCTGATGGATCAGGATCAACTGGGATGAAGGGCCTCCAGGGAAAACGCGAGTCATGAGGAGCTGGATCTACTGCCCAATCGTACGGTTTCAGGCGTCCGGCACGAGATGGATCAGCGTCGAAGGTCACGTCCGCTGGCGGGTGAATGCGTTTCTGGAGATGTAAGATGTGGAACTCATGGTAGGGCAGGGGCGAAATGCGACAACTACCCATGCCGACTGCTGCGACCTCGTGACTTCAACCCAGGGGTATTGGTCTCGGAGACGGAGGCTTTCATTGTTGAAAAGATCGAAGCGGAACAATTGCTGGAGGAGAGTGCGTCGACGTGAAGGAGACGAAAAGTAGAGGTCTCAACAGATGTGGCACAAGAGCGGCACAAGACATTTCTGGAGGAAAAACGCTCTCAGAAACTGCCTAGACAGCCGCGGAAAACACGGTACCGCCCAGTGACGACCGCGGGATGACTGGAAGGAAAGGGAGACTTGAAGATGAAGGAATAAAGCTTTCAACCGATAAGGACGCCACAAGACAAATTCTGGAGGAAAAACGCTCTCAGAAACTGCCTAGACAGCCGCGAAACACGATGCTGCCCAACGACGACCGCCTGAGGACTATGAGTGGGGCAACTTGAAGTCATGTGAGCTCCGCTCCCACGGTCAGCGATTTCGGTCCCACGGTCACTCTTTGGCCGAATGTCTGTACGGACGTCGTCATATTACCAGCTCTTAGCTCTATCGACAAATTTCTGAGAGTGACCCTCCTCCGGGAATGGGTTGCTCTCACTCCGCCACCGTCTATCCTCCTGTCGAGCAGCTTTCTGAGAGCGATTTTCCTCCAGAAGTGCGTTGTCATTCCCCCGACATCAAGCGGCCGTAGTCAGACGGCGTCGCGTGTTTAGCGGCTGTCGGGAGACATTTCTGAGAGCGACCTTCCTCCAGAAATGTGATGTTCCCAGGCCATCTTCGTATATCCTCTCGGCAATCAGCTTTCTGAGAGCGGCCTTCCTCCAGAAATGCGCTGCCCATAGGCCGTCGTTCTTTGCGTCCCACCCTGCCATCAAGCGGGTGTAGTCAGATGGCGTTGCGCGGCTGTTGAGACACATATCTTAGAGCGTCTTCCTCCATGAATGTGTTATCCCCATCTCTCCCCCCAACGAGCAGTTTTCTGAGAGCGACTTTCCTCCAGAAATGTGCTGTTTGCCGGCCACCTCTATCGTCCTGTCGAGCTTTTTGAGAGCGACCTTCCTCCAGAAATGCGTTGTCCCCAGAGCCTTTCCATTTATCCTCCCGGCAACCAGCTTTCTGAGAGTGACCTTCCTCCAGATATGCGTTGCCCATAGGCCGAAGCTCTTTCCATCGCACCTTGCCATCGAGCTACCGCAATCAGACGGCGGCGCGCGGTTCGCGGCTGTCGAGAGACATTTCTGAGAGCGAGGTTCCTCCAGAAATGTGATGTTCCCAGGCCATCTTCGTATATCCTCTCGGCAATCAGCTTTCTGAGAGCGAGGTTCCTCCAGAAATGCGTTGCTCGTAGGCCCTCGTCCTTTGCGTCCCACCCTGCCATCAAGCGGCCGTAGCCCAATGGCGTCGCGCGGCTTCTGAGAGCGATGTTCCTCCAGAAATGTGTTGTCCCCATCTAACCTCCCAACGAGCAGCTTTCTGAGAGCGATTTTCCTCCAGAGATCCACTACTTTTAAGCCGTGGTTCTTTGCGACTCCATCAGGCAGCGTGCTGCTTCACCGCGTTGCACATAATGATGGAAAATATTCACAACGAGACTGGACCTACGAATTGCGATGCTACTGAGATCATCCTCTGCATCAAGAGGAAGATGGACTGGGCATCGCGCTGGATCTCTCATCGTCGCTTCACATTCGCTGAGCGGTGAGCCGCCTTTGCCGCAGCAGAGGACATCTTCTCCGGTTTTTTGCCTCAATCTTCTGGTCGAAGAAGCGTGGCCTTATGCTTATACCTGGACTCACCTTCTCCAACAAACTCATCAGTCGCCTCGAGGGATTCTATACGACTTTAATAAGGTCCGCATACCGACCAGCTTTGGGCTACTGAGGCATATCATGCTCATTGGGGCGCAGAACACGGATCTCGCCACGCTCACAGAAGCCACCGCGTACGCTGTTGTCGAGTTTGGTGGATGGAAGAACGACGCGCTGCCTTGAAAGTGCACATCGATTGTTCGACGTGCGAGAACGTCGTTGGGGATATGTGTCGGGTACGTGACGTCCTCAACTACCATCCGTTTGCGCTTGCATTCATTCGCTCACCATACTCGCTCTCCATTCGCATTCGCCTTTCTCCTTAAACCCTTTCACACTTCGCGTTTCGTTTGCGCTCCTCGCACCCTCACCACACATCACGACCTACTCTCAATCATGAACCCCAAATACGCTTGGTACCGTCTTAAAGTCTCGACCTCGTTCCACATCGACGCGCTGCGGGGCAAGATTCGATTTTTCTTCGGACGTCATCCGCCCGATTGTGGGTTCATTCAATCTGTTCGCGCAGAATTGTAGGTTTTTTGTTGTCTTTTCTGCCGCATCCCTGATCTACAACCACAGCCTTGATATTGATGCCGAGGGTTACATTGGCACTGTTGGAAGGAGGGAAGAGGTAGGGGAGAGAGGTGAAAGAGCAGTGAATTCGGAGACGTAGGTAGTGGGATGAAAAGACAGGACATTTCATACGGTTTGCAGGTCTGGGGTCAAAATTCACGCGGCAGAGAAGATGTCTCAGAGGGCCCTACAGCGCGGTATGTTGTCTTCACTCTCATAAATTGTAAAGAAGCTAATGAGGAGGTAACTTAAACTGGGATGCTATTCTAGTTCATGCAAGTTGTCCAGCCAGTTTTCCCTGAAGCAATTTGCATTGCCTATCCTGTGAACTCTTCCCTCCATCACTCCTCGTTGTTATCCTCGTTGTCGCCCTCGTTGTTGCCATCGCCCATCGCCTCGCCTGGCTCCCCCTCGTCTTCGCGCCCGTGTTCTTGCCCACGCACGCTCCTCGTCCTTGTTTTGAGTGACGTTGATGCCAGCCGTGCGGCGCGTGGTTTCGAACTGCTCGACTGCCTTGTCTTCTTCGGTAAGATACTACACGAAGAAATGGACTTTGTCACATTCCATCGGCCGCATACATACAGTTGACGCGGGGATCTTCGATTTACACCCGCAAGCGTGACCACACGAAATGCGACAGCAAGGAAAGGAGAACGCACGTCGAGTCAGCAGTCCCGGAGCCCACCGGCCCAGACGTTCACAGCGAGCGAACAGTCGACGCTCAAGGAGTTCCGTGTACGTGCCCCTGTCCCTTCGATGCTGCCGTGACCACACCATACTCACAGCCGTAGCAGACACACCTCCCCGAGATATTTGCGAGCATGTACGACAAGCTGGATGCGAAGACAGCGCTCTATGGCGCAAATAAAGATCTGATCGTCATATCCAGCGACATACAGCGGTTCCTTCGGTGTGCTCCGCTGGTTTGGCTTCAACAGCTCGTGTTCCCACACACCGGCTGACACGTGCCCCCTTGCGCCGCAGGCGTACGAGTTCTTCATGAATGATCCGGGCTCCCTGACGTAGATTTTCTGGCTCTTCAAGCCTTTGCTCTCCGCCAACACCCTCGCGAAGACAAAGGTCGCTGGGAGCGGCGCACATGCGATCGGGGCAGAGCTGTGGCTGCTCATCATCAACGACAAGCTTCCAACGTGATACGGCGACACCGTGGCCGACACCCCATTCTGATCATGTCCCCCCCTTTCCTCCAATTCCTTTGTGCCGCATTTGCACCTCTTAAAGGCGCCTTCAAAGCACTCCATCACCGCGCTCTCCCACTTTTCCTTCTTGATCTGCGTCCACAAAGTGTCCCTCGTCCAGCATGCGGACTGCAGGCCCACCGCCATGCAAGGCAACGGCATGAACGTGAACGAGACACAGAGCGCGCGCTCCGCGTCCGGCAGGCGCGTCTGCAGTGCCGTAGCTAGAGGCGAGGGTCAGGGCGCCGCGCCGGGGTGGACCCGGCGATGCGGAGGGCTTGCGTTGTGCAGTACTTAGTGATTTTCCAGTAGCCGGTAGCGCGTCCTGTGGCAGGGACGGGGCGGAGTCGGGGCGGGCAGGAGGACAAACAAGATGAGTAACGATGAGGGTGTTGAGTTTATTGAGGGTGGCCTCGCCGCTGTCTTCGAGATCGGAGACGCCTTGCGCGACGAGCCATGGATGTGTCAGTGGCACAGCATAGTGAAGAGGCGCGCAGCTCTGTCCAGGACATATGTTAGCAAGAATAGAACGTTTGCGTAGAGACTAGAGTGATCCACATTCAACTTTTATTATCTTTTTGCGAAACAGTTTATGATACGCAACACTGGTCAGTCTCGTGTGCGCTTGACCGAGATGTAACATGTGTGTGCGGTTTTGTTTTTCGTGTGTGATGTCATTCTCGTGTGTTCGGGAGTTGTGCAGTCTCGTGGGGAGCTTAGTTTTCGTGGGAACCTCCATTGTCGTGCGGAATGAATAAAACGACACTTTGACCGCCATACACAGCAAGGCTTCAACCACGCAGCATTATAGACGACAAATGTTCATCGACATCACTAATATGAACACCAAATAACCACGTTCTTTTGTACATCATGATACGAAACTTCTCAGTGGGGACTACTCATAAACATACAACACAAGACAAAGCACACGACTGCCAACTGACCACAATACGAAGCGCTCATACGATCAGAGATGGTGGAACTTGAAAAATCTGTCTTTTCGATCGAGTGGGATGACCTGTCCTAATCACAATGACTGCTCTCTATCCGCTTCAACATGGATCAAACTGGAGCCTTCGTCGTCGGATTGTACAAGATCAACTGTCGCCATGCCTTCTGGTCAGCTGACGTCCGTTCCAGATTCAGCTGACTTACCCTCCTCTGCTTCCTGTGTTCCGGATGCTAGATAGGCGAGGCGAGGCGGGATATCATCATCGAACAGAAATTGGTCCCCGCTGATGGAGTACTTGCGTTCGCGCCATGCGAACCACATCCTGACATTTTCTTCTCCAAACGAATCATACCCTTGGCTGATATGTCGCCACAAAAAGGATCGCCATTTCCTTCGTTTCATGTCTCTGTTGAGCAGCGCCGCCCAATCTAGGACCAAGTACGATCAGCAAGCCACATTCTCAGATAAAACAAAACACTCAACTCATTTGGGCCACGTCCGGCACAGTGTAAGGAACCTGGCCCACAGCCTGCTCATCCTCACGGTAGAACATTCGCTGTGCGCGATCGTGACCGTAACCAGAGTACTCCCGATACAGGTACCCGTGGATCTTTGGCCATCGCCAGTTACTTCCCATCTGATCATTGCAACTGGCCGCGTAAATTGCCTTAAGAAACGCACGCCGCAGCCTCCAGATGTACGTGTATTCGCACATGTGTCTCGGCGACATCTCTAGATCCTTCTCGTGTGTAGGATAGACGATGGGTGAGCCGTCGGGGTGCCGCAGTGACTCGAAGAAAGCCATAGCCTTGTTCATGAGGGTGAGGGGGATAGAATAGCACCAAGGCATGACGCAGGGATGTTCTTCCGTCTGGTCATCGTCAAGCTGGTGAACAGTAGATAAGAGAACGCGGCACAGGGGACCATTGCCGTCGAGAAACACTCTGCAACGAGGCGCGTCGCTCCTGTCTGGCATGCTAGGCAACTCGGGGAATGCCAACCTGTTGTCATGATTGCAAGAGCGTTGTTCACTCATCTTCCTTTGATATGGCACTAGAGTGATGTGGTACGTTGCCAAAGGGCATATCAATATGTGGGAGAGGCAGATCGGATTAAATAGACACACGAGGCGCAATTTCACTCACTGCGAGCAGGACAAACCCCGTCGTGTCAGTCCGACGTACTAGGTCGCCGCAAGTCCATGATCGAATATGATGTGTCAACAACGTGCAAAGCCTTCCCCTCATCAGAGCATAATTGTCTAACGCAGTCTTCGTTCGAGAGCCTGCAACAAATGTAGTCATCGTAGGTCATGAAGGTGAATAAGGTCGTGTATAACCGGCCATACACACTCATACGCCTCACCCGGATATTTCCGGGACGTGGGAAATTTCCCTTGGCAAACTTTCGCTGCTTCGGGCATTGCCAGGCTGGCCATTTCCACAACGCACTCCGTGACGGACCTCCTCTTTCTGCGACTCTCTCGACATCCGTCTCCCCTTCCACGAAGGTATTCACTTGCTCATTGCAGGTGGTATCGGGTGACCGACATCACTCAGTCTTGCTCATTGCAGGACTGCTGTGCTCGACGAGTAAACTTCGAATGTCCATCGCTTCAGCCTTTCGACGTCCAGACAAATCATGCTATTGAATCCTGAAGATGCGGAGCTAGCTCGCTCCATGAAGAAACCACCGCCGAAGGATCTTGTGGCGAGGATGCACGCTGTTATGGTTTTGCGTCGGCGAGGTATGTTCACTCTGTCACGCACGATCTCAGCCTTTCTCACACAAGATTATGCTAGTGCGTCTCTGCCACCCAGCACCTTGCGAGTGCCATCGCCTCTTGCGCACACTAAGCGGGTGTTATCCAAGTCTGCTTTGTGCCCCATTGCGTAAGTCTGATATGCGTGCCTTCCAGACGCCGCCGATATAGATCATACCATAGGAAACATGCGGCACGATCCGAACGACCCTTGCAACAGAGTGCAGCATCTTCGCATCCTACATTTGCCGTACGCCGACAGAAGTCTTTCTATGAATCAAAAAATTCTTCAACTATAGCGGTAGCCTCGAACACAATCTCGCCACGATATATCTCAAAAACGAAGCCTCTTTTGTCTCTTGGCTCAAAGCCAATCAAAACATCTCGCACACAAGCATCATCTCTTGACACTGGTTTTCCACGATCTGGCACAGGAACCGTGCCGGCGCCCCCACCTCTCTTCAATTCCTCAAATACTCCAGCATCAGCTCTAGAGGATGCTTCGTTGCCAACGGTCTCAGAGGCATTACCTATTCCTCCATCCTCTCCACTCAGTTCTCTCACGTCTGAAGATGATGATGTTGAGGTAGAGCTGCCCACGAAAGTACCTTTGCCAAAGCAATCTGACTCATCTGCTCGATCGGACACTCGCGCGATGTATGTATCAATGAATACATACAAATTGTCACTTATTCTCGACTTTCTACAGTATTTTGACTTACCCCTTTGTTGGCCATGGCGCGATTGATATCGGACCACAGGATATGGAGCGACTAAAACCTCGCAGATTCTTAAATGATAATCTCATCAATCTTGGTTTAAAGTAAGTGTTCGATTTTATCCGAAACCCGAGTGCTCGCTCATATGAACACAAAGACTGTGGTATGCCAAGTCAAGGGTGAAGGATTCTGTTGCTATGGACCAGGTACACATATATAGCACGTTTTTCTATACGCGATTGTGAGTTACGTCTCATGGAGCGCTGTGAAGATCGCTTATTTTTTTTTCGTAGACGAGCTGGCTATGAAGCAGCCAAAAGTCATACAAACAGAGTCGATATCTTCAGCAAGAAGTTCTTGATCGTCCCTATACATGATGAGTGCGAGCAAGCTTCTTAGTTCCGTGACTACATTGCTGAGACATGACTGATAGGGCGGAACAGCATTGGTACTTGGCAGTCATAAGCCATCCACAAGGCCTATTCGAGCGCCCGCCAGCTAAATACAATACTGTTTTTGCCGTTGATTCGGCGCACCGACTTGGATGGACTATGTTGTCGGATAGCGAAGGCTCGACTACATCAAGTTGGGTCCACGCGTGAGCCATAACGATGATGATCGTTTCACTGTTACTCCTAATTGATCTTTGCCAGTACGCAAATCTTTATATTCGATTCTCTCAACCGAAAGCGTCGGAATACGGGCCGGCGCTTAGCTGAGTATCTATGTGAGGAGGTCAAGGCCCGAATCAATATCACGCCTCTGTTCGAACCGCATGCAAAACAGTTTGAGGTGGGTCACATTTGTTGTGTATGATGTATGCCTCGAATGAATGTCCTCGTCAGGTGCCCATGCAACCCAATCAGTATGATTGTGGCTTGTACCTTCTCCACTTCAACTATCTTTTCATGAAAAACCCGGATATGTTCATGAGACCGACATCGGTAAGTCTTCACGATGCTTGCTATCACGAATCCTGATCTATTGCCCTTGGGCCATCATGCAAGACATTGAAGAAGGGGCATGCATCAGGGGCAGAAATAGAATGGGAGGCGGGCGTCGTTCCCACCATGCGTGAGATGCTGAAGGCAGAACTCCTCAAACTTTCTGATGAATGGCAACAGCTCTCGGGAAGGTGAGTACGTAGCGTAATGTGCAGACTCAAAGTCATATGCTGTCGAGTCTGTAGAACATGGCCACTACTGTTCTGTCTCGCAGACTTGCTGACCATTGAGTCTTTGGTTCTTCCCTTAATACGCACTTTTACCATTCCCACAACTTGATCTTCATGCATATGAGCCGGTTCATATTGAAATGAGTGGCTACGTATCAATCCTATGGTGTTGAGTCTAATGGCTGTACATTAATTCTATGCTGACTGTAATGGCTGTATATGAATCCTATGGTGTCAACGCTTTGGTACTAATTTTCTAGAGTTCTGTAGCTTGCTCCTCATCGGTATCTCCCCCTTGATTATCTGAATCTGTGGTGAGATCAATTACTTCCAACGGGCATTCGTGGTGAGCGAAGGCCCGACGGGTCGTGATCAATCGACAGGAGCACTTCACAAAGAATTTGGAAAAGGCCTCTTCGGAAACACCTGGATAAATGTTCGTGTCCATCTGTCGAAGGAGGTCATACAACGGGTTTGGTCGATATTGAGTAGAGACACGGCGCCTTTGCACAAGGCGGAGAAGTGGGTTTTCGTTCGAGGTTACATCTGAAATGGTGAGTGAGTTACACCTGAATGTCAAACAGGTACTGACACTCACCGATTTGTGCGTGAGTGCGTTTCAGAGGCATTGGAAAGGGGTTCAGGGGGACATATCCTGCTTCGCTAAAGTGTAGCACTGGTCGTGGGCGCGCTTCGGTTGCCTCTGCGTGGGAGTCAATTCTAGACCTAGAGATTGATCTCGAGGTGCTCACCACGAGGCGCGTACATATGCACTGGACAACCAATACGTTGGTAGGCATGCTCGAGGCGAACTTGTGAGATTGGTAAGTCGTGTGTATTCACGCTCATTGGATGGGGACTGACCTATATATCCACACACTCCATGTGCGCATCGAGCAATGTATTGACCATGGAAAGGACCCGACGTTGCAAGATACATAGCTGCCTCCGTGAACACCGGTGGTCCGTTTCTCTCGAGCAAGGGGCACAAACAACACGGCCCGAGAAATCTATTCGTCAGGCGGTGTTTCCTCAGAGACGAAGGCACGACACGGTCCCCCTCCCTTAAGCTTACGGGCCTGCATTGTGCGTCAGACATTTCAAATTTTTGAGGTGACAAGACCCACCACTTCCATGGAATCATCTCCCCTGTTTGAATGTCGTACTGAAAAACCGCGTTGTCAGATCCCCGAACCTTGTCCAGGTATCGGCGATGACGAGAAGGGATGGAGATGACCAGTGATTCGCGAGTTAAAGGTTGGGACGACATGGCTAGGCAGTGCAGGATGAGATGGCCTTGAGCAGGTCAATGTCCTAAATACCCTTGAGGGTCGCTTCGAATTGGCTTGGATACCCGAAGCCCGACCTTCCTCCTCCTACCCGAGGTGACTCGCTCTGACTCCCACTGACTTTCTGACTCACCATAGTTTATGACTCGTTCGCTTGCTCGCTCGTTAAAAACTTTGGACGCGATACCAGGTCCCACGCCCGTTTTTCTCATCGACGCACCGTTCTTACTTCCATGCCTGAGGACCACTCTCTTGGTGATAAACGTCAGCCTAGTGCTCTTCAACTAGGCCCCAGGAAAAGGCCGTAAGCACTACTTTGCCTCGCCTGCCTGGGCGACCTCTGACCCTCCGCAAGGTGTCTCACAGATCCGCTTGTTCATCACGGTCGTCATTTTGGACGGACTGTACACGCTCTTTGCAACGTCCAGTCTATAATCACACGTGGTCTTCTTAGAATGGGAGAGCTGGCTGAGGAGCCTGAGTCCTTGACATATGAGTGAGCCGTTCCTATCTAAGGCCAACTCGCTGAATCAATCATTCTTGTCATGCACTGCGTGTTTCATTGTTTGATAGGCAGAGGCGGGAGTACAAGGTTTATGAAGAATTACTTCGGATGGTCCCCCATCTTGAAGAGCGCCTACAGGAAGGCTCTGACGAGGAGATCATGCACATAGGGGAACTAGTAAGTGTGACCGCATCACCTTGAGTGTGGCTATTTAACGGTAGGGCAGATTCAAAAAGGGGTGTCTAGCGCTAGATCGGACGATACAAAGAGTATGAAAGGCCCTATCCTCGATTGGATCACTCCTCGAGGCCAATCCCTTATTCCGCCACTCTCCCGTAACATGAAATCAGATCGGGGCTTTCGCCATGAACAGACAGGAGCGCTGCTTTGCCCTGCAGGATTGGATTGGTCGAATCCTGAGTAAGATCAAATAATCTCATTTTTTCCCGTTCATCTCACTCGAACAGTATCAAACGGAAATTGCGAGACGGTGAAATGCTTATTCCAGGAGACCAGTGGCCCATTTTTCTATATGCTGGTTATCGGTACGATTCTGATGACCCATGGAAGGGGCTTTTCAAGAGCCAGCTGCTCGTCTCAGTATGTTTCTATCTGGTACTTTCGACGAACTCGCATGCTGATGTTCATAGGCCTATAAGCACGTGTTTACATCTCCAAGTTCAGTGGAAAAGGATGCGAGGGCCACAAGGTCTGGGAACGCGCGGATTCACGGTATGAAATGCGTCACACCGGCATCGATCGCTTACATTGCCACGCAGGTAGCTGTTAAGAGACCCCTTCGCATGTTGCTTCTGATTCCCCTTTCTAGGCTCGATTTTCCCTCTCGTCGTCAGCTGTATTTTCTCGAACAGATACTGTCACCGACTCAGAGCGTTTCTTCAATAGTGTATTGGAATTGTTTGAGGATGTGGAGGAAAAGGAGGAAGTTGACGCGCTATTATTATGGTGGAACTGGTACGTATCTCAAAGTATCTTCGACCCTTTCTGACATTCTTTGAAGTCAGATTTTTCCCAGTTTTTCTTCAGCTCACCCCGCAGCATCAACCAACAGTGCGCTGGCCAAGATCAGAGAAAGAAGGGCTCAGAGAAAAGCGGCTGAGGCGAGGAAGGATCCTATCTCAAGGGAGCCTACCGTTGAGGAACGTACTAGACGTCGGGCAGTATAATATGCTTTTCACGGTATCAATGCCTATCATCTGTCGCTTCATCTTGTGTGCAGAAGGGACTATATCTTTCCTTCCAATGATAGTAGCTTCTGCAATCATCATAATTAGTTACAATAGTAGATATCCTCGCTAGACGTTGCTATTTCTTAATCATTTGAACAATTAATGTGTCAAGCCTGACCGGACTCCATCATATGTCCAGGTCTTGATAATCGCAGTCAATCGTGCGGCTTTCTTACTGCATTTCGCAATCATTTTGCTTCTGATTCATTTTTACTCACATTCAGACTCAGTATCGCGCTGATGTTGCGCGATCAAGTCTGGACGAACATTGTCACTCTCGCATGTGTTGGCCGTGAACGTCAGTCTGGCAAGGATTGTCGGCACCGGCAACTCCATCGTTAATTATAAAGGTAGGCTCTATTGCTGACAATTCGGCTTTCTTATTGACCTTTACGAAACCCTTCTCCCTGATGTAGGTTGATCTTATCTAAAATTCTTGCATGTGTTGGCCGAGAACATCAGTCTGACAAAGATAATAGCCTTCGCAAATCCCGCCGTCTATTACAATGATTGGTACTACTTTGAATCACATAACATTCTTGTTGGCTGTCTCGAGGGCTGTCCCTCCGATGCATGTGCATCAACCTTGAACCATGGCTATATTTCCTCCATTTCTTGACATTTGCTGTCAACCTGTTGTTGATGGAGAGTTTCACCAACATCACCGGGCATTACTTGACTAGATACTTGTGCTGTGTACCCAGAAGTATGATTGATATGTCACTTCATTATCTTTAATCTTTTGCTTACCAGAGGTCATCGGTGTTGCATTCCTGCTCATCTTCACCTTCTAATCCCATATCTGATATTCTTTGTGAAGTTCGGGAAGCCTGAGGGATGTTGTGGTATCTACCAACCGTGCCGCCTCATGTATGGCTTGCCCGTACGATGTAAAAGTATTGGATATATTATGGTTATTACATAGCTTGTATTACTTTATATAAGAATGTCATTTCGCTGCCAATTTCCCGATGAACCCCGTCTCTTCCACCGCCGAATTCCCAGCACGTGCCTCTCCGTCCCTCTCTGCGCCACCAGACCCCACTCCTCGAGATCGTTACCACCCATCCCGCCACTCGCCATGTCTGCCTCTGCCGTCGTACAAAATTACAAAGACGAGGAGGAGATCCCTCCGCCCCAGCGCCAGCCCTCCCCCCCTCCGCACACCTCCTTCGCAGCTCGCGGCGTCCACGTATGCCCGCTCTCGACCCACCTTCATAGCTCATGACCATGACGCCGGCATCGCTCCTAGACCACAACCTTCTCCGCATTTCGCCCGCGAGACGTCCGCGTCACGTCGCCCCAGGCCATGACCCACGTCGCGTGGAGCTGCGACGGAAAGAAGCTGGCCGCCGTAGGAATCGACAAGATCGTGCGCGTTTCAGCCGGAGAAGAGTGCAAGTCCCCCCACCGGTCTCCGTGACGTCTCGCCGATGACTGACCCCAGATGGTACAGATGGAGATGCGTTCCGCCTCTCTGTTTTCAGGCGCGCACTCCGACGACGTCGACTATGTCTCGTACAACCCCACGCACCCCGAGCTCTTCTGCTCCTCCAGCCAAAAGGACCGTCGAATAGTGTTCTGGGACGCCCGCCGTACGTTCTCCGCACCCAGTCTGTTGTAAGTCGAGAGCTTATTCCTTTCTGCTGCAGAAAGTCGACATGTCCAACAGTGCACTGTGAAGGTATCGCCGGTCCAGACAAACTACTCGCCCGATGGCAAGTCGCTGCTCTACGTCTCGGCAGGCCACCAGGTCTTCTTCATGACGTATGGAAAGCAGGGGGACGACGCCAAGGACCAGTGGGCAAGTTCCGAGAAAGAAGGGGTGCGCGTGGTCTTCCGCCTTTTGCTGCCTCACTGCCGCTGGACATGTCGTTACACCTTATCTTGACAGATCACGGCCTCCACTGCGATGTTCAACCACACGGGAGACGGCATCATCCTCACCCACAACTCAGAACACTCGTTACGAATAATGGATTTCCCTTCCCTAACCCTCTACGAGAGCCCAGCAGCGCACGTCGGCGGATGCGTAGCAGCCGCTCTCGACCCACGCGGGCGGTGAGCGCCTCTACAAATTTTTCGTTCCCTGTGGCCGCGGTATTGATCGCCCGTAGGTACCTCGCGTCCGGGGGGCACGACTCCATCGTGAATATGTTCGATCTATCCGAGTGGATCTGCGCGCGCACCATCACCAGCTGCGAGTACGTCCCGCCCCCGCCCCCGCCCTCCCTCCCTCTCTTCTCCTCCCAACAGCTGATCGCCTCGCCTTGCGCACCAGGAACGGCATCACGGCGCTCAGCTTCTCGCACGACGGCGAATACATCGCGATCGCGAACACGGGATCGTACATCGACATCGTCCGTCGTTTCCTTCCTCTTTCTCTTTCGACCGCACGCGGCGCTCACACCTCACTTTTTTTCTCAGTGCGCGACAGAGACCAGTGCACCGCTGCACAGGGTCCCTGCCCTTGCATCGTCGCCGACCGTCACCTGGCATCCGTCCAAATACGTCATCGCGTACTGTGGGCAGACCAAGCAGCGAGAAGGGGGCCCGCTCCCGGTCGCAGTCATCAGTCTTTTTGGGCCCGGGATGTAGCAGACCTACCATAATCGCGCCTTGCTTGCGACGTGTTTCATCCACCGTGTATCTTAGCTCTGTTGTGAAAGCTATTGTAGCCAAAACATCATTTGTGTTTCGAGAACAGACATTACCAGGGGATTTGTCGGCTTTTTGCTCCGGAAGTAGCTTATTTGTAGACTATATCGGTCTCTAGAGAGTAAATACACCACTTTGGAGGGCTTTCTCACCTTAGCAAAACCCATCACCCACTTACATCCTGGCTCATTCATGTGCTTGCAACACTACCAGCTTCCTGTCCCTTATTCTCCTGTACCAGATGTCTCACACACTGCACACCATCACACCATGTCTCAGTCCCAATTAGATTAGAGAGTTTGTCATGTACTTGAGAGAGTAGCACCATAGGCCACAACGCGGCCTGAAGCTACTATAAAACTCTGATTTCAAAAAAAGAAAAGAACTAATGCAAAAGCAATAGCTAGTAAAGCTTATTTATTGAAGAGTAAAGTAGGGTTAGGGTTAGAGCGGCGTCGGGCATAAAAATAAGGCCCGCCCAGCCAGAGTGGCCGAGCGGAACAGGAAAATATTGAGACGATGCATGCACCGAAGCACATACAGACCGCAGGCACCCTCTGGGGACAGGGTCGCCGTGCTATGGAAGGTCCACGGCCCACGAACCCAGGTCCCTGAAGGGATCCGTGTCATCAAGGTAAGTATGGAATTATGCATATCGGGGGCTCGTATTTATACCCGGCTGTCTGCGCACGGACCATCTCCGCTTTTTCAGAGTGGTGTGTGTTGTCAGAGGGGCGCCGTTGTGCCTTGCTTCAAGTAAGCTCCGCAGGGCTTATTTGTCGAATTTAGGCAGCAGCTCGTGTTCTTTTTCTCAATTGCTGAGCATTTTCTTGTATCCTGACTTCTCAGAAGGCTTTGTCCTGGGCATAGCCATGCCTGTGCAAGGCGGTCCTTCCTGTTGTTCCTTTATTTCTCCAGATGAATGTATAAGGTCTCAGAATCGCACATGCGACTCTCCGTTCGACAAGACTAGGTGGATCACAGTATCCTACCCTCTTTAACTGATGTCAGGTATCCATATGAGCCTATAGCAGCCGTGAAACAGGCCGAAACATGCTCAAAGGTCAGGAACAATGGCGAAGGCCATACACCATGGGCGCAATACTAGAATCCGCGATAGCATATCTCATCACATACAAGTATTTCCCTGTCCATTCCATAAATTACAACTCCAGTGCTCGAATCCATCGAAATTGCCCTTCTCACACCAATTCGACGTCTGCTGCAGATGTCTATGCGGATGTAGGGCATCCGCAGTAAGCTCTGGGTCCCTGCGCGCATCTGCAGACTCAAGGGGGGCGCGTTGCGAACTGGAACGTCTCCAGGACGTACGAATTCTGATCGCCTGTCTTGAGCACGCTTTCTCGCATGTTGATGAAGAGGCGGCTCCCAAGGATTGATGGCAGTGCACAGGCCCATCTGGAAAATTGGAGGTGGTCAGCGTGCTCTCACAAAGGCGGGAGTCGAGCTCACGGCATGATGACACTGATATAGTACTTGTAATGGGACCATATGACCGTGCTGATCATGAGTTCCACGAAGATTCTGTCAATGAAAATGAGGGATGAGCAGATTGCGTGGAAGAGAGCCGAAGCTCACGTCAAGAAGTACCTCAAGCTACGATAGCACAGGTTATATCAGAAACTGGATCATAGGCACATGCGATGAGCTCTTACCTGTCACGAGCAATCAACTTCACCATGTAAGGAGTCGTAAAAAGCGGTCTTCCGTCGGAGGTGTGTGGTCCGAGCCCGAAGCGATGCAGAATCTCCTCGTCCCAAGCCTTCCATACTACAAGCAGACATAATACCAGTTCAAAAATAAGAGGCGGGATCCAGAACACCGCGGAAAGCCTGGAGAGTCCTGAATAATAACAACCAGTTGCTGTTGAAATTATTGGAAGATCTGTTCCCACAAAGCAACGTTGAGTACTAGATTAGGGGTGAAAGATATGAGGACGCACGAGACAAGCGCTCCATGGTTATGACTGCTGCTACCAACATGGTCAAACTTCGACAGCACAGCAGCACAGGAGGAATATGAGGATGCTTCTGCTTTGTGCGTATAGAGCATGGACCTAGTGCTTGAGTGTCAGCCTCCCTGCCGCCGGACTTTGAGTGCGGATAAGAGGTGTCCTCACCCGAATCTGTAGGATAGCTAGACGGTCGCATATAAGCACTCGTTAACGCATCAGGATGAAAATACGCACTTGCATAACAATGGTAACCAAAAGTGTTACGGCGTCATCAACTGTGAGATAAGTGTGCAGCTACGCGACTCGGTGTGAGCAAATGGTTAAAACGATCGCTTCCGCTCCGAGACTTACCTCTGGAGGAAAGTTAGTCGGACACACTAAAGCAGCTTGAGGACTCACCGTTGGCGAAACAATCCCCCCGGAGCAAACGGTACTGCAGCCGCAATTATTCATACAGGCAAAGGACATAAACCAAGGAAAATACTTACTGATTTCGCAGATTAAATAGACGATTGGAAAAAACCTAAGCTGCTGAATCCATCAGCTCTCGAGACTGGGACATGATCGTTTGCGGTGGACACACGAAGACGTAGAGAGCCAAAACCCAAGACGGGTTTTCTTCTGCCCCCAAATAAACTCGATCTGGAAGGCACAAACACTAATGAACGTCTGTTTGAATTCCGGTTTGATATGATAACTGACCTCTCTGTCTAGGCTAATGACTTTCGATGTCATCAGCAACGGCGCGACGTAGCAAGGCCACGTATATCGACAAACGTTCGATACCCACAGCAATCATACGCAAGCAAACCCAGAGCCCCCCCTCGCGATCGCTTGCCAATATCGACTGTCGAATGTTGTCCGGGTTTAGCACTCTGGCGATCATAAAAGAGCACTTATGCGAGACCACTCACGAGCGATTTGATAAGAACTGGGAAGCGTAAAGTTAGCTCCAGTGGACATGAAAGCGAGGCGAGAGCGGGCAGATGAAATGGAAACTATCGTGAAAACATTGTGCCCTCTATACTGATCAGTTCGGCAGGAGAAAGTGTTCAAAAGCCGCTGTCAGACGCGAATCATCACCTTGGCACTTGGAAGATGGCTGCACCTAGTTGCACCAGAGGGCGATAGACTTTTGATTCATCCAACAATGATGCATATTTATGGCAGTGCAGACGGCGGCTCACCCGGCTGTGAGTGTCAAGCACAATTGAGAACTTGGACATACTGTTTTGACCGACCTGACAGCAATATGGCAGATCGTCTGCAGGTATGCGACGAGTCGGGTGAACGCCGGAACGCAATTGACAGAATGATTCCCACGTATTCTGAAAAAGTCAATTCAGTGCGACAATGAGTTTCGAACGCGGTGGATTCGTGATACCGCGATGAACAGCAGCTACGGAAAGATGCATTCAGTGATTTGCCGCGTGGCGCGGTGTGTGGTCGAAGATGGGTTCCGCTAAGAACAGAAGATGGTCAGCGAGCATAGTAAGGAGGAGAGAGCAGCTGCGATTTACCGTATACAGCATTCTTGCCCTTATATTGAACAAACAGTCAAGAATCAAGTATTGGCGGTAGCGCGCGAGGACACCTAACAGATTGAAGGCAATCAGTATGCGTTTCAAACAAAGGCGGGAGGCAAAGGACCGCCTCATTCCCCAGCCGCGGTAGGATCGGCCTTGGCCGACCGTCAAAAACACGCGACCCATGACCAGAGGGCATGGAGCTTTGATACAGTGATTGCCATAGAACCAGTGAATAAGCTTTGATGTCAACCCTCAAATTCACACGACCGGAGCCGGCTCGGAGGCGAGGTTGGGCATGTAGGAAGGAGCGGGAAGATTCATCTGTACATTGAAATGTCGAACATAGGGTTCTGTTACCCTGATCAGACAATAAAAGGATTTATATAAGCTTTGATGTATACAGCTCCTTGACCTCAAGGCGTTTGCTTTCACTTCGAGACTTCTAGCTAGAGGAAGCGGGTCGATGAAGAGGCTAGGCAGCTAAGTACCACTTACTTCTGGAGAAGCGGCCCATGTCAAAACTCAGCCAGAGGAGGGGGAGAGATTAAGATTACTCAATATCTTGGTTTCATGGCTGGCAAGATGAAGTCGCTCAGCAAAAATACACGCAAAAATCAGAGCCAGAAAAGCCTGACCTTCTCGCCGCCAAATGACTTCGATCTGCGCAAGCTAAGAGCATCATCCTGCTTGATGCATGTACAGCCGATGTGGATTGTGACGTCGAATGCAACACTAGGACATGAAGATTCGAATTGTCAATGGCCGTACTCACAGTTACCATAAAGCTAGTAACCCCCCGCGATTGCTTGCCGATGTTAGCTATGATGTGGTGACAGCGCAATAGACTGTGATTGAAAAAGGAATCATGTATGTTTTCCGGCCTTGCACCGACATCTTATGTCTTGTGCGTCAAAGATTGCCTCGCAGATATGGCACAACGTCTACGCTGTCACATGTTCAAGAAGGTGCGAGAAAGCCAGCGCAGACTGTACAAGACAGGCACTGGAGCTTTAGCTGTGATACTCCTCTGCGCACATAGATAGATGCATTGCCTTGCGGCCCAAAATTCAGAGATTGGGGTCTGCAATGCACCCGAGGAAAGAAAGAGATGTTCAGAACGGCCTGACTGAAGAGTAAATTCTCTGCATTCCCCAAGAATCAGAGAGGACAAGTCGCTGTAAAACAGAGTGATAGATTCGGGATGATGCGGTATACATTAGCCACAAAGGGTGCGCAATCAGTGTGTGAGCATCGTGCGCTTCGTGGTCGAAGATGGGTCCCAGCGGGGGCTGCAAGAAGCATACGTCATCAATAGGCACACAGGGAAGATGGCTCGAGTAGGATACCAACGGGTGCGTGCGTTCCCTGCGGGAGCGAGGCAGTGAACATGTGAAGGTGAATGACGTATGTAAACTGCAGCACGCACCACTTGGTCCCACCAGGGAACAAGGAAGCTTAATTAGACACATTTGAGTTTAGCCAGCAGTGTGGACAGCGAATGGGATAGCTTACGGATGTATGGGTCGGGAGGCCTCTTCTCTGCAAGCTCAGCCTCAGCCTCTCTAAAGATGCTCGCAAGCGCACGGGGGACGTGGACATTCCTGCAGAGGGTATCATTAGCTCTATATATCATCGCCTCCTTCTCCGGTAAGACAGGACACGCTTCGCCCTCTGAATGGTACGTGAAGAGTGAAGTGATCTCACCGGTTCTTCTCGAACTCGCTCTGATGTTCAAAGCACGCGCCTAAACAAGTCATACCGCACCACCCAATCCATTTCATTCTTCAGCATCCGCTTGTAAAGCGACTTGACGTAGAGCCTGTGGGCCGAGGTAAAGGGTGAGGGTGGACATGGTTGGATGGTGAGCACGTCGTCCGACGCTGACCGAAACTTGAACGAACTTGATTACATAATCCGTTTTGGATTTTCGTCTCTCCGCCAGTCCCTTCAAGTCCGGCCAAGCAGCCAAGCTGAAACCCGTTCGCTGAAGGTGTTTTCCGACGATAGTTCAGATCTCAAGACAGTATCAAAGAAAAAACATGTCGCTCGGTCCATCGTCATCTGCTTTGCACCTACAGGCTGCCCGTCCACCCTCCACTTCCACTGCGTATGTTTTGCTTATTACTTCATTATCTACCACTGCGACTCCCTGGTTTCTGAGCCATACGGGCCTCACAACGACTTCTCTTCCAATATCAATTTGGTCCAGACCCTCCCAATCTCATCGTATATGCGTCTATATCTTTGCTCATGGAAGATTTTGAACCTGACAGGCGCACCCCATCATCTGTATCTATCCACCCTGTCGCCCTTTTTTGTCCATCCTCGACCACTATCTTCGCCGCACTGATACTCAAGAACGTGTCATCGGAACTCTCATCGGGACGCGGTCTGAGAATGGCGAGTAGTCGAAGTTCGCTCTGCATTTGCCGTCCTGCACAAGCGAGACTAGCGAGCAGGTTGCGGTAGACAGGAGTACCACCGCGCCATGTACGAGCTTTCACAACGCGTTACCGAAGGATGTCAGAACGGATGGTGCGTGCTCTGTTCCTGAGGGAGAGTGTGGAGGTTTGACCATCGTCGATGATGGAACAGGTACTCGACAGTCGAACCTGACACACGTACTCTGCCTTGATTCAAAATTTCTACTCTCAAGAAACAGCACACATCTTGCCA
>JBCAQO010000149.1:0-20169 GCA_039111635.1 Heterobasidion occidentale | reverse complement strand
GGAGGTTTTGGAGAAGCTTCTGGATAGGCACACGAGCGGTTTTGTCAGATGGCACGACTTCGTCAACGTGAGTGCCGTTTGCCCGGGTGCGCGCGTCATGGCCTAACGAGAGCGTAGGCAATGACGCGTCTCGGTATCGTGATTGATGAACGGGAGGGCTTGCGAGTCGTCTTGGCGTCCCAGAGATGGGGAAACGTCACTCTCCACCGCGTGAGTACGGCCTTGAGAGAGAGTGATCTCACTCTGATCGTGGATGGCGGGACGTCAAAGCCGCATGGGCCGAAACTGGAACATCACGACCTGAAGCAGTGAGTATTCGCCACCATTTTTCACCTTGATATCACGCTGAAAATATTGCATAGCATTGGGAGTACGCTACGTGAAGTCTACGCCTGGGACTTGTCCATGTTCGCGAGCGAGCGACCACAGATACATGGCAACCTGGTGTGAATGACGGGCTCTTTGTTACCTCGATCGATGTTAAGTTGCACGATGATTTCTTGTTCTCGCTTGGCCCCTGCGCGGCTGCCATATCATTACTGGGATGCCGTTCACACATGCCAGTCACTGGGGAAACTAACAATTCATTGCGTGCAAGTGGTCCACTGCTAAGTATGTATGTACAGGAGGCTATCGATCAGCGACAACGAGGAGGCGTACACGGTGGCGGCGCGAAAACGGCGGCAGTGTCGACGGATACGAGAGCGGCGGGAGAGGGCCGATGACGAGAGAAGTGGGCGGCAGCGCCGAGGGAGTCGACAGCGAGACCCGCCAGCGTCGAGGGAGCCGCCAACGAGGAGGCAGGAGTTGCTGTGGAGGGAGCGGCGCCGTCGACGGGAGAGTCGTGCACGTCGAGGGAGGCGGACGTCATCGTCGAGGGAGGCGGGCGTTGTCGTGGAGGAGGAGAGATGAGTCGCCGTCGATGGAGCGGCGTCGTCCAGGCGGCGTAGTCCAGACGGCATCGTCCAGGCGCCGTGGTCCAGGCCGTGGTCCAGGCGGGGACATGGTCGGAGCGTGCAGGCGGGGGGTCGAGGGAGCGGGCAGGGTCCAGTGAGGCGGCCGCGTCGTAGAGGGTGCCGGGCGTCCAGGCGGCGTCGTCGACGAGGAGCCGACAGGGTCTAGTGAGGCGGCCGCGTCGTCGAGGGCGGACGACGAGGCGTCGAGGGAGCCGTCGGTGAGGCGCGGCCGAGTCGGCGTCGTCCAGGCGGGGGCGTGCAGGCGGCGGGGTGGAGGGAGCGGGCAGCGTTCAGCGAGGCGGCCGCGTCTTCGAGGGAGCCGCCAGGCGGCGGCGTCCAGGCGGCGTCGTCCAGGCCGTCGTCCAGGTGGGGGCGTGGTCGGGGCGTGCAGGCGGCGGGGTCGAGGGAGCGGGCAGGGTCCAGCGAGGCGGCCGCATCGTCGAGAGCCGGATGACGAGGCGTCGAGGGAGCCGTCGGTGAGGCGCGGCCGAGTCGGTGTCGTCCAGGCCGTCGTCCAGGCGGGGGCATGCAGGCGGCGGGGTCGAGGGAGCCAGGTGCGTGGTCGAGGGAGATGAGGGCGACGTGAGAGACGAGGGCGGCATCGTAGCCGTCATCCTCGTTTGGGACGGGGTGGAAGAGGAGGCCGCGGTGGGGGAGGCGTCCAGGAGGTGCCGTCGTCGTCAAGGGAGAGGTGACGTCGAGGACGAGGCGAGGGCGCTTGCGAGGCCGGGCCGACGTTAAGAAGAAGGCGTCGGGGAGGGCTGTGACGCGTCAGCGTAGCGTACTTGTTATGAGCAGTTATAATAATTAGCGGCTGTTATTGCATAGATCGTATGGGCGAACGGTCTAGTCAAGGTGATGTCGAGGTGTCCACGGGGTTTGATGTTCGATTCCCGGTCTTTGCTGTATTTTGTAGCAGCTAGCAATCATTACTAATCACTCAGACACATCCGAGCTCGGATATATCCGAGGTGGCTGCCTCTGTTGGGATTCCAAATTGTCGGAGATTTCCGATTACACACCTGGGACACTTTGACCGCCATAGCCACTGCAGTGACTAGTGACTCGGCGAGCCTCAGGCTACCAGCATCCTCATCATCCCCGTATCTCCATCTGCCGAATTCCCAAACTCCTTTCAAGATTGCACTAGATTTGCTAGTAGTATAACCACTCTCCGTCCGCTTGCTCATTGCAGGTGACTGGATTTTGAGTGCACCGTCATCCTTCCTTGCTCATTGCAGGGTCGTTGGACATCAAGTCGAGTCCTACGTTATTATTGCTCATACTACTAGGTCAGTTCGCATCGCCGTGTTTTTCTTGTTCCTCCATTGGTTTACTGTCTCATTGGGCACGTTGCAGCCATGGCCGCCGTTACTTGTTGGCAAGCACGGCCGCTTGAAAACCTTCGCGAAATTCTCGATTCTCGTCGATCCCTACTGCACGGCGAGCAGGTTGACGCCCTAGATTGTCTCTGCGTTGCTCCATTCCGCAATCACGATGAATTATGGATCTCCACACCAAACATGGACTTTGTTCCGGAGGTCCCTGTGCACCCCGACGACACACCCTTCAGATATTTCGGAGACGGCATGCTTGGTGCATTTGAACATCTGAAGTGGCCACAAGCTTTCGACCCAGTGGAGCCCCATTCCTATGCTGCGCCCATGAACCCGAGACTGAAGGAACTCCAGAAGGTCGACGATCATCATGGCTTACGAGCACCGGACTTTCCAGTGGACGACAAAGAAGGCGGCCTTCCTCAATTCGAAGATCCGGATGCTGCGTGGTTTTCCTTCAAAGGAACGGACTTTCGTATCTGCGAGGAGCTGCCGCGCGCTTCAGTAGGAATCTTGTATGAGACAGTGCTCTCCCGCCTGCGCAAAGCGATGTTGGAAGTGCGTAGGATAGGAGACGAAATTGGGGCTCAAGAGTTTCCCGAAGGCACTCCGGCTGCTGTAGTCAATGCACACACGTCCAGCTACATGTACCAGAGACATCGATCTGAGGCCCTTTATCGTGCCTACGGTTCACTCTCGCAGATTCCAATGCCTTTCTCCGACACCGTCTTATGGTTTCGTGAGTTTCAGCGTATCCTGCTTGAATTACGCGCCTGGATTATCTATATGCTGGTAGTGAAACCTCGTATGGAGGATCCTACGTTCGATTGCCCTCAACCTGTTCTTCCTCTTCGCGGTGTCATCACCTCAAGTTTGTCAATGCTTCGAGAGTTGTTCCGGATTGGGATCCCGGTTTGGTACATCCGGAGGCGCACCACTCTTACAACCCGCACACTTATCATCTCCGTCAAGACAGTCATCAGAACCGGCATCTCCTTCAGCTCATCACAGATTTTTGAATATGCCAACCATCGCACCAAGGCCCCTCTCTGGGTGGAGGCGTCACACGGTGAACCGTTACGCGGCACCATTCAAGACAGGCTGCGAAAGTTTAGCTTGACCAGTCGACCAATTCTACTACCGCTGGAGATCTATTCTCCTGCAACGGTTGGGGAAATCGAGCGGCAAAATCCGCCTGTGTGTCGGAATCATGCTATGTCAGGGCCGGATATTTCGCATGTCATAGTCGATGAAATCCCGACCGAGCGTGACGTCAATAGCGACGAGCGGCAGACCGCGATGATCAGCGCTTTCACTGGTAATGTTTATGGTAAGACTCGATTGACTAGGTCAGGCTTGTGTAACTGATGCACAATTTGTTTAAATAGCCGCTAAGCTTGTACGAGATGGTCCTCGTTTCATCGATGACCCCGCTTGCACCATGTTTGAGACCACCACATCCGACTTTGTTGTGCTCGCGTCGGCCTATTCATCTAATGATCAGTGGCGTAGAAGTCTGTTGTCGAGGTCTCGCTCATCTGACAAGCGTGGTAAGTTCCCTGCGTTGCGCCTCTATGGTTTCATTGTCACGCAACACACACAGAACATCGCCCACCATCGCCCGACGTGAAGAATGCTCCCAAGGTCCCAGATGTCCAATCAAACGCAAGTCATTCGCAAATTTCGAGTCCTCCGAAGACACTGGCGCCTCATAAGCAGCGTAGTAACAGCCATCGATGTCATGGTCCTTCTCCTAAAACAGGTCTCCGGGTTGTGCACCCCACTTGGCTTCCCCCACTCGCCCCGGGTTGGATAAGCGTCTTCGAAGAGACCATGGATTTGGACGATGATCCAAATATGGCCCTTCAGTATCCTCTCCCCCCCATTCATCTGTTCTTTGCGGACAAAGGAGCCGTTTTTGGGCATAGAGTTCACAACTGGCTACGCATTCGCATGTGGTGTCTGCTGGAGGTTCTATGCCCTTCTAACCACTGTATGGTCCTGATGACGACCAGCCAATGGAGGATTGCATTAGAGGGGAGATATTACCTGCCAGACAACATGGTCAATTGTACCGTGAAGCCTCAATCCTCTTCACACGACATGGCTCGCTTACCACCATGGCCTCGCAAGACTAAAAAGGCTCGCTTGGAACCGCAAGTCGCGTCCAATGTCACCAGCGCTTCGTCGGTCGAGGTGCGCAAACGTAAGAAGGCCTTGGACAGACGTGTTGCAGATCGGGTCGACATAGGTGTCCGATTCCTGGTGCACGCCGGATTCGCACCATACGATGACACTACATCTCCGCAATGGGGCAGAACCTTCGTCACTAGCAAGATGGCTCATGAGGATAAGGACCTCTGGGCTGAAGTAGTATGGGAGCTTTCGGTAGCTAATTTTCGTCTTGAACTCCTACAATTGGACAGGAAGGTTGTCATGGGTGTTTACTGTTACGAGGACAAACGGTATGCCGCCCAACGCGAAGGAAAAATCTGCCACATATGGGCCACGGGGGGTCTCAGCGTAGACTGGGAGCGTGAGAGTCGGTGGGTGGACCGACTTGTGATTGAAGATTGGGAGGCCAGGCGTGGTGCTGTGAAGGTAATGGCTGAAGTCCTCTGTGGATGGCCCGGCGGAAGTAAGCTTATGTGGCACAAGGATTACGATTCTAATTTCAAAGCTTTCACAGACTTCGAGCATGCGGTGTTTCTCTTTTATACTGTCACGTTTCACAAGCATTGTGGGAGACTCCCTATTATGCCTTTATCGCAGCCCAAATCCCTCGCTCGTCACGTACATTCATGATTTCGCATGTTTTTTTTGCCCTCTCACGCAATAGGTTCATGTCGCAAGTCTGATGCCATTCAGAATGATATACATGTATCAAACAACGCCGTGTCTCGGATCGTGAAAATGCCGTCTCTCGTATTCGAAGTACCTTTCAACCGTTCTTTTCGATCTACGAATGGTGACTAAACGGCGCTAATTAGAATGCGGAAGAAACCTACAAGCGCTCTCGGACTACCCCAGAAGCCTGACCTTCTGCATTTCAACACTCAAAACTGGCCGTCTTCAGTTTATCCATAGAGCACGGTCTACAGACACGTTGTGACGATCGATCTCTCGCTTCGCCTTCAAGACCTCAAGGCTCTTGCGTTCACTGTCCGTCTGATAACCTTCGGTTTGAGCGGAATCGGTCCGCGAATGTCGCGGCTTCGGCTTGAGTAATACATCGAGTAAGTCCAGCAATATGGCCTTGAAATGGATCTCTGCCCTCGTGTGTATATCCTCACGAAGCTCACGTGGCAGCGCGCAGGGGAACATGAAATTGTGATTCGGTTTCGCCAGCCACTTGCGCGCGCCTAATTCGGAATTCACGAAATGGCAGACAGGGCATGCGAGTTTAGACGTGCCGACGTAGCAGGGGTCTATGTCGCTCTGTAAATCTCCATGTCAATATTGGCATTGGAAGGTGTAGGGGGTGAAAACTTTCCGGATTAACACCATGTGCAGCAAGCAACATGCTCCCATTGTCCAGGTTCTTCCCGTCCAGGACGCTAGCCAAGAGACACTCGCAATGGATACTCCCTTGGAACATGGGAGTCGGCGATAGTAAATTCTTGCAGTGGCGGCTAATTGAGCTCCCCGCCTTCTCGGCGTCCCTCGTCATCAATAATTTGAGTTCGTCGATCACTGTCTTCGTGCGAGCAGTCTCGTCGTTCTCGCTCAATACCTCCTTCACCACCTCTTCCCAGGGTGCCATGTCTGTCCCAGGATGTTCGGCAGAAATGACAGTGTAAGTGATGTTCCGAAGATACTGTGCCGAACCCACGAGACCGTGAACAGCGAATGGTATCACAACCTGTCGACGCAGCCACTGCTTGTATGCGTCAATCGGTGTCGAGCCCACAGTGACGAACATATCTGTATCATCGTCGTCCACCACTGCTTGTTCCTCCCACGTATTTGGCTGGCCCTGGGACTCTCTAGATGGTGTGGTATACTTGGGTTCTGTACCTGCGAAGGGATGGTCGAATATATCGGGAATGGCGAGAGTCAGGTAGTCTGCGAAAGCGTTGGAATATGCAAATGCTTCCAAAAGAGTGACATAAAGCCAGGTCTTGTTCATCATCGCGCCGAAATTGTCTGGCTGGGCTTTGGAAATCTCGTCCAAACAGGTCTGATAGCCTTTCAGAGCCAAGCACAAGGTATGATGGAAGGCCACGCATGTCTCCTTGACAAAAAGAACGTCATTGTTCTGCGCTCGGGTTTTCAACTCGAGTCCTCCGTGCTCCACGCCGAAAAGGTCGATGCCCCACCAACGTGCTATGAGCTCTCCAGAAAGGACTTGGTCCCGTTCTTTGCGTAATGTAGACTTCTTCTTGAATAGTTCAGGCAATCTGTCAGGTTCGGCATTCAAGATCTTGCTGAGGAAGGCGGTAGACATCGTACACCTGAGTCGAGAGCGCATCTTGCGGTAGCCACGAGAAACGACGTGAACGCCCAGGCTGTAAGGTGTGGTGTCCTCTTTCTTGAGTAACTCGATCACCTCCGAGACGTGCTCATCAAACTTCATGCTTTATGAACTATGTCAGAAAGGTTATCATTCGATAGAAAGTTCGCACTTCTTTTGTTCATTTAACATGGCCTTTGTAAATGGCACGACATCCTGTCCCCGATCCTCCTCATTCGTCTCCGATTTACCCTTCATTGCTACTGACCGATTCATCTTCCCTCTCGACGGCTCTGTCGCCCCCGTCCTCGCCTCTGAGCTTATGCTCCTTGTGGTCATCGCCTCATCTGTCGCAGCAGTTGTCCTCGTCCTCACTTGAGACTCTGTCTCCAATCTCACTCTCTTCTCCACTTTCGCTTGAACCTCCGATTTCAGAACTTTCTTTCCCTTCTCCGCGCCCGTCCCCGTCGTCTTCGTCTTTGCTGCGAGATCGGTCTTCCCTCTCGCCTCATTGGGGTGTGTCGGATTGGTGGTAATGATGCAGTTATGCATTACTTGGTCTTCCGCGCATTCTATGGAAGCGTCTATGTCGCGTTGATGTGAGACCGAGACGACGAGGCTGACGTTAGCGCCCTCTGCATACCTGCCGCCACAGCCACCACTTCGCGGTCTCTGACAAGCAGTGTAGCAAGCTGATCGAGCAATCGGTGCTGTGACTGGGGCCTTTCGACGACTTGTCTCTTGTCTTTGTAGACCGTCTGCGTCTGGGATAGCGAATTATTTTGTCCTCGAAGATAAAGGATAACCATGATCAAGGTGGTGATGGTTTTGAACTTGTTGATCTTGTTGACCAGGGACTCGGACGCGTTCATGATTTCGACGATAGTAAAGGCGGGGAATGGGAACTGAAGCTCGGAGACAGGACGTAGTAAGCAAAGGTAGCAGTGAATGTGGGGTGACGCCATATTGACCTTCACTTACTAATATATACGTCGATTGCATCCGGAAGAGACGCGGAAGATTGATCAGGGACTATCCTGGACTATCTCGGTCAATCGCCAGTGTTCAGACAGACTCAGCAGTGCCTCAGCATCGCTTTCTCTTGATTTTAAAAATACGAAAAAATGACAGGTTGTATTCCAAGAAGCTAAGATAGGTACTGTATGTGCAACAATTGGTGGGTAGAAACACTAAAATGAGCCTGGCCGCTACAAAGAAATCGGTTGCAACTCCGATGGAGCTCGTGACGGCGTACCTACAACTCCCCTTTCCAACTCTTCACCCATCGCTGGCCCATCTTTGCTTCATTTAACTGTATACTCCCAAGGATGGCACCTCTTCCATGGCACCTCTTCCATGTCATCTCCGAACGGCGCTTGCTCATTGCAGGCATTGTTTGGTCATCAGCAGCTGGCTCCTTGCTCATTGCAGGGTGTTAGACTGTCTCTGTCTCAACGGCGTTTGGAGCCTCTCCAGGCACTCATCGGTGGTTCGGATGTTAGAGGGTTTTGTGGTACAAGACGGTTGACCGTAAAAATGTGATGAGCACTTTCTGGTCTTGGGTTTCTGAGTAGTCTTCTCCTCATAGAAGCTATTCTACTTCACTACAGCGCATAACGATTTGAGATCCGATCGGCAAAACACATCTTAGCGAGCGAGCGAGTCATGTCTTTCTACATATAAGCTGACAGACCATCGCTTGCGCTGAAAGTCCCCACCCGCGCTTGTATCATTCGACCTCCTCTGGCCACACGATTTTCATGGAATTGCCGCCGGCTTTCAGCGAGTCTTGTGTTTGCGGAAGGTCATTCTCGCTGCCATCGGCGCTCACTTACCACAGGCGCACATGTCAGAAAACCAAGAAAAGGTTTTCTGAGGCGCTAGCAAAAGCCAAAGAAGTGTGGGCTGCGAAGAAACGTCGTCGAACGGATGCTGATGGATCCAGAGCAGTTTTGGAGACAGCACCGTTGGTCGCGGAGGTCTTGGAGCCAGCATTGTCGATCGCAGAGGTCCCTACACCAGCTGTACAACAGGTGAGTTTACATCTCAAAGTTTCGCCCTCATCTGTATCTTAAGGTTTTCAGTCTATTCCACAGTCGTCCTCCGCAAATCAAGATGACCCAAACCTTTCTCTGGCAGAACGCAGGCCTCGTAGAGCAAATACCAGGCTTCCTAAACGTTATCGTGACATGTTGCCTCAGCCCCCGGCAGCTTTACCCGTTCAGTTGCAGTCGCTATCAGAGCCATCTTCTTCCGCGTCTATAACTCCGATGCAGTCGCCTCCCACCGTAGCCCTCTCTTCCGATCCACCTCAGGTGATTCAAAAGTCTTTGCGACAGATCTTGAAGTCTCCCCGAAACATTTTTGGGTTGTTTCGTCAGTATCATGCCACTGACTTTCCAGCACACGATCCCGAACGAGTCGCTGAAAAGCCTGCTTTGTCAACGCAGGATGACTCGAATGCCCTCCCTGAGTCTTCTTCTGCGCCGTCATTCTATCCTTATCCCAATCGCTCGTCATTTCTTCTCGGTGAATGGTACTGGAACGATGGAGTACGAAAATCTCAATCGAGTTTCAAAAATATCATCGACATCGTTGTCGCAGTACCCCGATTTTCGCCCGAAGTCACGTCAGAAAACGCCATGGAGCAGTATTGATCGCAAGCTGGCTGGTCAGGATGAGGATAATTGGGAGGACGAACAAGAGGAGGATGGGTGGATACACGACACCGTCAAGATATCTATCCCGTTCCACAAGAAATGTCTTCAACCAGGGGCGCAGGATTATGTCGTCACAAGTTTCCATCATCGACGGTTAGTGTCTGTGATTAAGGAAAAGATCACCAACCCGACAACCTTTCCCCACTTACATCTCGAGCCATATAAACTGCTATGCCAACCTGGTAGTGCTCCAGAGGCAGTACAAGTCCACGGAGAAGCCTATACATCAGAGGCTTTTTTGGATGCACACAACGCTCTGCAGGAAAGTCCAGGAGAACCAGGGTGTAGCCTTGAAAGAGTTGTCGCCGCGCTGATGTTTGCATCAGACGGCACTCATCTTTCGACCTTCGGCGATGCCAAACTGTGGCCTGCCTATCTTGCACTTGGCAATGAATCGAAGTATCGCCGGTGTAAACCATCTTGTCGTTCCTTCACTCATATAGCTTACTTCGAAAAGGTAAATCGCTTCCATTCTACAGACGAACGACACTGACGAAACGAAATAGCTCCCGGACGCTTTCAAGGATTTTGCTGCCGAAAGAATTGGAGGAAAGGGACCCAACAGCGCTTTCATGGCCCATTGTCAGCGCGATATGTTACAGGCCCAATGGAGGCTACTCCTTGACGACGAATTTCTGCATGCCTATGCGCACGGCATTGTCATTGAGTGTTGTGATGGAGTCAAACGACGGTTCTATCCTCGAATATTCACTTACTCTGCTGACTATCCTGAAAAGTCTGTTTTTCCCCTTTTTGATATCACGGAGTACCCCATCACTCAATCATGTGTCCCAGGATCATTCTCGCCAGCATACGAAATCTCGGTGGTTGTCCTTGCCCACGTTGCCTGATTCCTCTATCCCGGGTGCATAACATCGGTATGCCTCAGGATATGGCACAACGGGTGTCACTGGCTCGCGTGGATGACCAACACCGTCGGGTTGTTGTGTCGCTTGCTCGGGAAATAATCTATCACAAAAATTTTGCAGTAAACAGTTCTGCCGTAGAAAAGCTGTTGAAGCCAGAATCTTTGGTCCCAACAACAGTAAGTTTCTCGCTCTATGGCGTGAACATCCAAGTAAGCTAAACATTCATCTAGAATGCATTCTCGGAAAGACTGGCACCGCTTGGTTTCAACATGTTTGACATGTTTGTTGTCGATCTCTTGCACGAAATTGAGCTTGGCGTGTGGAAGTCATTGTTTATACACCTTCTCCGCATCCTCGATTGCGAGGACGAAGGGCTAAAGCACATCTTAGACCGAAGGTATGCAGAGTCTTGTCGTCAACGACCAGGTGGCTCAATCTTCTGTCAGGTACCGACAGGTACCTTCGTTCGGTAGAGATGCGATCAAACGTATATCTAGAAATGCTTCCGAATTGAAGAGGATGGCTGCCCGAGACTATGAAGACCTTCTACAGGTAGGATCAGTTCTCCTTGACTGGTGTTTTCGTTCTGAGATCTGCTGCAGTGTTCAATCCCCGTCTTCGAAGGACTCCTGCCTGAACCGCACAATCACCAGATCTTGCAGCTCTTGTTTGTACTGACTCACTGGCATGGACTGGCAAAACTTCGAATGCACACCGATCACACCCTTTCCCTTTTAGCTACGCTGACCGCTGTTTTGGGAGAGCGTCTTCGAGAATTTGTCGACAACACATGCTCTGCTTTCAATACTCGGGAGCTCGCAAAAGAGAGCGCTGCTCGACAACGACGCCAGCAAAATAAAATGGCCAAACTTCCTCGTCCTGCATCTGTGCTCGCAAGCAGTTCAGCGGATACAGCCAGAAAGCCCAAGTCATTCAATTTGGAAACTTACAAGATTCACTCTCTTGGTGACTATGTTCGATCTATTATAGCATTTGGGACAACAGATTCATATTCTTCTCAATCGGTCCGTGCCTGTTTTTCTCTGTGTGCTTCCTGCGAATATTGACACATTCACAGGGTGAACGTGAACATCTTAGACCCAAAGGTAGTTTCTTGCGTACAAGCGGCAAAAATTATACAAAGCAACTCACACAGATCGAACGACGTGAGACTCGCATCCGCCAGCTTTCCTATAAACACGGCAAACAAGAGTCCGTCTCGAAGGATTTGAAACAGCGGTATCATATTGGCGAAACGGAAAAGTGCCCTGTGGTTCTTCCTCTCTTTTTACAGCGAAATTCAGGAGATCCCGCCATCAAAGTACGTTGATCATTTTCTCATGTGAAACTATCAGACACTTATGATCTTCAGGAATTCTTGTCCAAGCTCAGGGCTCATCTTCTTCCGCGCATACAAACTGTGTTACAGGTCGAAGCCGCTACGCTTCCTGAGTATTTGAGGACTGAAATTCCAGTCCGGGACCCTACAAAGCGGGACGACTGCGATCTCATCTTCTTCAAGCACGACAAGCTCTATTTGCACAAGTTAGCGCGTTTCAATTACACGACTTACGATGTTCAACGAGGACAGGACAACATTCATCCAGGTCACTCTCGCAGCAATGTCATGGTGTTGGCTAACGTGGATTCCGATGCAACAAGTCATCATTTTTGGTATGCGCAAGTCCTTGGAATTTACCATGCAAATGTTATCTACACCGGCTCCGGCATGTTGGATTACTGCCCTCGTCGTATGGACTTCTTGTGGGTCAGATGGTATGAGACCATGCCTGCGACGGACGATGGTTGGGACACTTGCGAATTAGATTGTCTCCGCTTTCCCCTTTGAACAGGGAGGATTCCTTTGGATTTTTAGACCCAGTAGACGTTCTCCGGGAATGTCACATTATCCCAGCGTTCGCAAAAGGTCCTCGGCATGCAGATGGGATGGGTCTCTCCCGATGTGCCAAGGACGGACAGGACTGGAAGGCTTACTATGTGAATCGGTGAGTGAACATCGTACTCGGCATATGAAAGCCCGACTCACGGTCTCGCGTCTAGGTTTGCTGATCGTGATATTCTGATGCGTTATCACTGGGGTATGGGCATTGGGCACATTCATGCCCACGAACGATCAACTCCTGTCATTCCTTCTGGACGACAAGGGCCCTTGGAATTTCTTGAGGAACCAGAGCCCACGACACGGGTGCCCGATCTTCAGGATACGGATATGGAGGAGAGAGAAGACCCAGAGCTGGCCTTGGAAGATCGTGAGGCAGAGGGATGGGAGGATGTGTCAGATTCAGAGGAATCCATGGAAGATCCGGAAAGTGTAGATGAGGACACAACGATGTTTGATGCCGAGGACATGGTGTTTTCATAATTCTATTGCACGATTCTTCGATAATCACATCTACGTACATCTCTTAATCAGGGAGGGCTGGGAAAGTAACACCCCACACCCCTGGCATGATTCTACTGGAATGGGGGCCGACGAGGGAGCGGGGAGCAGAGAGGCCCAGGAACGACCTGAGGACGGATGCAGGAGCCTCTCATCCGAGTGTGAGCGAGTCAGCCGCGCTCCTGGGACTTGCGGAGGGATTCGACGAGGGAGCGGGGAGCAGGGCGGCCGAGGAATGACGTGCGGACTGTGGCCGCAGCGAGGACGGGCGCGCGTGTCGAGCGTATGCGAGTGACGTGACTACGGCCGCGATGTGACAGGTGCGTTACGACGCGTTTCCTGGTCACGCGACACATAACGCTTACGAAATATTCATCTAAAACCTCTAATCGCTAGGTCATCAGGAATTCTTCACAGATACGGATGCACTGGCGACATTAGAATCTTTATCTGTCAAAATGGGACATTGTTACGAGTCTTCACTGTGTATCGTGCGTTCTGTACAGAGCGTTGCCGTTACTGATTTTTATTTGTACAGTATAAGCCATTAGCGTGCGTCGTGACTTACTGATCACTCTGATAGATGTCTTGCAGACCGCGAGCGGTGTGGGATATATCCCTAATTGCATTGTCTGTCGCGAGAAAATCAAAGAAGCGCGTACAAACGAACACCACCGTTAAACTCTGAACGTGCAAACGTTTGCACGCAACCTGCACTCTGTCAAGAGCTTCCATCAACAAACATCCTCAACTACTACACCCTCTGAACACGGTCAATCACAGAATCAACATGACACGCTATCATAAGGGAAGGAGGGGGACAAGGTGAGCACACAGCACGCTGTGTTCTGCGCTAGCGTCGCTAACGATCACGCTTGTTAGAAACACTCGCTCGAGGTGAGCATCTCTCGTTTTCACTGGACCATGGGAGTGAAACCGCTGGTACTAGGCGCGTGCTGACGCTGCGGAAAGAGCGTGCATCGGAACCGACAGTCTCGTGGGCGTTTTCGGAACACTATAGCGCGAACGCGGAGGAGAAGTCAAGGGTAGAGTCACTTGTCCGAGAGTTTCTCCGCCACGCTGGGCCCGAAGCCCTACGCGATGTAGGAGCCGTGTGCATTCGGTGAGTTTGGATTTCACTCGCTGTTTGATTCTCTTTCATAGTGCTCTCTCCTTAGGTCCACTATGCATACGTCGGACGATGAAGTAGAACACGTCCAGGTGCGCGTATACGCGAAGGACGGACGGCGTTTGCGCATCAGGAAAGGGGGAAAGGATCGATGGGCATCCTTGCATATCCCCAACGATCGTGGTCTCTGGGTGCCAATCGTCTTCGTTGAAAAGAACGCCTAAATGTCACGTCTTCCCATCCAAGTCGTCCCTACAATCTGATTGTCGTTGTACTCTATTTACTTCTTGGTCATGCGCTGTACACTAACTATTTCTTGATCATGCGTTGACATATGACAATGCCTGGTAAAAATTCACCTATAATTCATGCTTCTGGTCATGGACTGCAAGATCATGCTCGGTTGTCATTGCTATTTGAACATATGACAATGCCTGGTAAGATTTCGACTATAATTCATCTTTCTGGTCATGGATTTCAAGATCACGCTCAGTCGTTATCGCTATTTGAACATATGACAATGCCTGGTAAGATTTCGGCTATAATTCATCTTTCTGGTCATGGATTGCAGAATCTATTTCAGTCTTATCTTGCTTCTTCTTTTTGTAAATTTCTGGTGAATACTTGATCAGACTATACAAAGGTAGAAAAAGGCTTTCCAAGCCGTGACTATATGTCACCACTTGACCAACTCCGACAGGGAAAATCAGTACCAAGTAATTTTCCCGATGTCAAAGCACTTTCAAAGCGGCAGGCACTTTAGTTGTCTCCACTACCACAACTTGCACGAATCTTGGGCAATTTCAAACAGCTCTAGAGGCTCAAAATGTCAAGCGACATGTACTCGAGCGAATATTCTAGCTCAGACATTTCCCCACAAGATACTCCTAAATTGCATGATCAAACCTCGGTGAGATCTGACATCAGGACCTCCAAATCCTCCAAGCCGCCGCATATATGTGCAAAGCTCGTCGGCACTACAAAAGTCAGAGGGAGTAGAGAAGGTTTTATGACCGTCAAGAGCAGCTGTGTCTCCCAACTGACCTGACCTTCCCGTTGACTAGCTATCGCTTTAAGTCTCAACAAACCCGTGATCATTGGTCGAAATCCCATCTCCTGGTATGTGCTTTTATGTCATCTGCTCTTGACCATTGTTTGATTACTATTTACAGCACGTATACTATACCGGATATCTACGTTTCGAACATCCATTGCAAAATATACGCGTTCGTGCTAGTGACGTGCCCTCAGCTTGTTATCATTATTGATTGTATACTTCAGGGTCGAGTCGGGCTCAGGAGGGGTCATCGTTTCATGTCAGGTATGTTTTAAGTGAATTATGGATAGACTGTATGCGCACTAAGCTACCTGCATCTGTGAGGATATGTCAACCAACGGGATCCAGCTCAATGGAGTCAAGATACGACAATCCACTGTACTCTTAATGCACGGCGATCTGCTTGAGATTACGCCATCAAAAAGTGAAAATTCCCTCCCTATTCAAATCATGTTTATTGACCGTCGTCTGGACGAAGTATTCCAATGTGTCCATCTTTGGAAGGCGAAGGGTAAAACCAACGTATTCGAGGCCACTCCGCCCACTCAGCCTTTGCTCAAGGCAAGTATTGGATTCACTTACAATGTATTGTCTTGATGAAATGGCCTTCAGAGAATCGGGAAGTTTCAGGTCTCGTCCCATTGTCTAGGGAGCGGCAGTTTCGCGACTGTTCACCTCGCCATAGATATATCTGAAAATAAACAATTCGCGTGCAAATCGGTCAGGGTCACTAAAACCACGAATATAGTCAAAGTGAAACACGAAACACGCATCCTCTTGGCCCTGAATCATGTCAGCTAGTCCCTTGCTGGTCATTTCTCCTAAATTGCTAAATACCTCACAGCCGAACATCAATCAAGTTGTGGCTGTTGAAGAGGATGGTCATTTTTTGTAGGAAGTATGTGTCGTATAAAATGCGTACCGTCTGACCAGCATTTCTAGGCATATATTTCTTCAGCTGTGCACAGGAGGCGACCTTTTCACCTATATGGTCAGTCAAAGAAACCGAGACGGCAATGGTTGCCTGCCCGAAGGCGAAGCAAAATATATCATGTATCAGCTCCTTACGGGGCTCAAATATCTTCACGACAAGATGATATCTCACCGTGGTAAGTATAGCATCGTGATCATGCAGAAGGATCATTGATTACATCTTCATTCACAGATATCAAGGTAAACCTTCCTCATCTTTTGCCTAGACGACGACCGATAGCACTTCCACAGCCCGAGAACATCCTCCTTTATGCACCGGGATCATACCCACGCATCCAGATCGCGGACTTTGGACTCGCCCGGCCAAAAGCGTATCAAGAGACCCTCAACGTCTGTGGCACAGTTCCGTACCTCCCGCCGGAGGGTATCCTCGCACTCGAACATAAGGACCGCGGTTACGTCGGTATGCCGGCAGACTGTTGGAGTGCGGGGATCGTGTTGTACATCATGCTCTCGTAAGTCCAGTCCATCGTCCGAATTTTGTCTGTTTTTTTTGTTGTGATCATATTTACTGATCGGAATGGACTGTTGCGTGGAAACGGACATAGTGGCTGGCACCCATTTGATCGCGTCAGCGGGTTTGCAGACGACTCAGTCGACGCGGATGAGGGTGATTTATGCCATTGGCTATCTCAGAATTCGGACAAGAGTGAGGCCTTGACGAAGAAACGTATCGTGGATCAAGAGGTCCCGTTCCCCCGGCGCATCTGGGACGCACTGCCAGAAGGTAGGTCACCGTCCGCACTCCAACTTCCATCACATGATAGGTTTAATTTCGACACCGCCGAGAGCCTGCTACCGGCTGATGATCGGAGAAGATAGCTCTTCCTAACGTCTAGCTGACTTATCATTGTCTTTGTTTGTTGCTTGGTGCTCTCATCTTGGGCGTAAGTAGCGAAGGCTCTTGTAGGACGGTTGCTGATGTACAACCACCTGCACCGCGCGACGGTCGGCTTGGCGTTGGAGAGCAAGTGGATCACCTCGGAGCTGGAGGATCTCAAGAAGGCGTACGCGACGCGGATCGCTGCCGACATCGACTGAGCTGAGCTTGGACTTCTCCTCTGCTGGTCCTGGCTGTTGGCCTCCTGCTGCTCGGTGCTTGCGTCGTTGCGTTTCATTCTCAACGGCTCGTGTACAGGTTTCCGTTTTGTCCTACTGCATCTTCGCTGCTGCCCCTTTCTCATTGCTGTGATTGAGACTCAGTTGCCATGATATATCTTGGTCTGTGCCCGGATGCGATGATGCGATGACGTAGATGTTATTTCACCTTTGTTAACTTACATTCGAGGAACAAATACACATAAAATGCAGACTTCTGCGGCGTTGCACTCGGTGCTGCCTGCTTCCTACGTGGTACATTTTCACGCCTTCAGGAATTTTGCGTGAACTGCCCGAAGAGAGTCAAAAATCAGCACATCTAGTGATCCAACGAAGACATCGCTGCTACTTACACTGGACGTGTTCACGACCGAAGGTTGAAATCTGTGCCGCTCGGCGTCAGGTTGTGATACCAATGCGTGTAAGTTCCGCAGCGGCTAGATAAGACTCACGAAATAATAGCTGTGGTCGTAACCCTCTTGCTCCCGCACTTTCACCTGCGACTCGTCGAACCCGGCCCCGCGCGCGGCCTTGACGAAGTTCTCAGGCAACAGCTGGCCGTTTTTATAAAATTGGTCTGCAGTACCCTACAAAACCAACGCAGATAAGGATCTACAACAGCTGGCAGACGCGGGCCCGACGATGGGAGAACGCACGTAGTCAACGAGAATGTGTGCGGGCTCGGTGCGCCGCGAGATGAGCTCCGTCGCGTCGTAGAGCTCTTTGGCCTCGGCGATGCCGCCCTGAAGATAGCCCGCGAATGCCTTTTGGCCCCAGGGAGCATGGATGGGGTTGGAGATGGGCGCGAAGGCGGAGGCGGAGCGATATTGGTGCGTCGCGGTGGAGATGTAGAGCGTGAGCGCGCCGTGGCCGCCCATAGAGTGGCCGAAGATGGATTGGCGCAAGAGATCCTATGAGGAGAATTGATGTAGGCGTGAGTGAGGACAAGAAAGAGGTGATACTTACAATAGGAAGGCCGGCATCGGCGAGGACTTCGGGGAGTTCGAGGGTGACGTGCGTGCGCATGTTGTAGTGGGTGGAGTACTTCGGATTCGTCGCGTTGAGGTAGAATCCCGCGCCTGGAATAAACATGTTAGGGAATCAGGGATATAGCCTCAAAGGACATAACGATGATCGGAGGGGGCGCGGAGGAGCTTAAGCCTGACCTGTGCCGAAGTCCCAGTCGTCGTCCTCCCCCTCAACACCTCCGCCGCGGGGTGAGGTGTCAGGGAACAACATCGCAATGCCTTCTTCAGCTGCTGTGCTCAAGAACGCGCCCTTGTTGGGCCTGAAAGCAAGGTCAAAGTCCGCACTTGATCTCAGCTTGAGATCCGGAAGCGACGCACCCATGGTCTTCAGTACAGGTAAGTCCGGCGAGATATACAAGGAGTGGGACTTTCTCCTTGCCATCAACGGCGGCAGCTGGCAGGAAGACGTTGAAGTTGGCGTCGAGCCCGCCGAGCGCAGCACTCTGTACGTCGAGCGTGAATACAGGCGTAGAGGTGAGGACATGATGTTAGATCGGTGAGATCGGTGTCGGTGAGACTTGAAGTTTGAATGGAGAGCGACGGTGGTGATAAGGGAGAAAGGAGACAGTGATGGGCGGAAGGGGGAGGTGCAGACTCGCCTTGAATTTGTACTTGACGATCTGGCCGCCATATGCCTTGTTAGAAGAGAGCTTTTCGAGGGGGCTGTTGGACATGGTATGTGGTTCGAGGAGATTGTGGTTGTGATTGTGGCTGTGGTGGGTGATGAGATGAGATGAGGAGATTTCAGGGCGTTGGGAGTCGGAAGTCTGAGGATGGGAATGAGATTGGTCGCGGAGCTCCTGTATGCCGCGGCAGGTGACACAAGTAATGACGTCACGCGTATCCTCGCGTATCTCGCACGCGCCCGTCGCGTCGAATGGCCTGTCCCCTTCGCAGACTGACTAGGGAAAACTCATCGCGCACAGATAAAGGTAAAGGTAATTGCGGGCAACACGCCTCCGTCACGTTGAGTTGATCCGAGGTCATCGAGCCCGAGGGTTCTCCCAGCTTGCTCTTGGAATGGTGGAGTCCGAAATTGAAACGCATCGACATCACTTGACGGTGGACGGCTTCGAACACAAGTGCTTCGATCCAGCTGATCAGATAAGCGTGTGCGGCGGCCATGAAATCAATGGATCAGTGCTTAGAAGTTCGACGTATCCAACAACGGCGTCTTGTCCCTATCGCATCGTGATTCATCGACCGTGATTGTTCCGACTGCGCGAGCTGTTCCAATCGGAGATGTTGCTCTGCTGCAGTCTGCTGCTGTACACGGTTGCTGCATCTTTGTTGATTACAACAGGCATATGCCGTTCGCCGTCTCTTTGCGCTGTTTTTACACATAAGTGTCCTTGGGCTGGGGGCGGCGGAGGCATAGGTGTCCAAGACCCTCCTTGAGCCTGGAGCATTTGCAGGTCGGTCTAAAAGGATCCGATCAGGTCATGGGATTTGAACCCGAACAAAGTACACTGGCATCTATCCATGATTTTAGAATCATCTAGGCCCAACTCGATGGGAGTTCAACAGGGTCCAAAGGCACAACGATTGTAGTCCTCGCCCTCGTGTGCCTTGTCAAAGTGTTGCGAAGAATCAGGAAAGGTCAGATTTGCCTTCGGCTGTGTTGATGATACCACTTCAGGATTCACAAAGCTAGGAACTGGTGGAGCGGCGGATGAGGCTAATAATACGAAGACGAAAGCGAGATGAGATCTTGGACTTTAGGTGAATAGGATGCAGATTTGATAGATACTGAAAAGCCTTGTCTGAGTGATCGCTTGACGCAGGCAGTTGTGTCGATGCTAGGGAACAGCTGGCCGGTGTCTAACTGAGACACAGGTCGGATGTGACATAATCGCTGACCGAGACGGGCGGCAGCGAGAGTGTGGCGCGAATGGAGGACGACACTCCGAACGCATATTGGCAGGTAATAGTCTGTCTGCCCTGTATTCTACCTCAGCCGAGCCCGTAATACCCTCCATACCCTCGACGCCATTGGTCTCTTCCATCCTTCAAATCCTCCTAGGGTTTTTGAGCAAATATATCCGTCCTCATGCCCAAGAACTTGTGCTCCACACTTTGTCTCCAACCGAGCACGTCCACTCACACACACCGCCGACCTCGACGACGG
>JBCAQO010000148.1:15000-17500 GCA_039111635.1 Heterobasidion occidentale | reverse complement strand
CCGGTTTCTGATGACACTACAGAGCGTTTCTTACAACGCTACAACCGACTACAGAACGTTTGTAGGCCGGTTTCTGACGACACTACAGAGTGCTTCTTGTGACTCTACAACGCTTGTAGACCGGTTTCTGATGACACTACAGAGCGTTTCTTACAACGCTACAACCGACTACAGAACGTTTGTAGCCGGTTTCTGACGACACTACAGAGTGCTTCTTGTGACTCTACAACGCTTGTAGACCGGCTACAGAACGTTTGTAGACCGGTTTCTGATGACACTACAGAGCGTTTCTTACAACGCTACAACCGACTACAGAACGTTTGTAGGCCGGTCTCTGATGACACTACAGAGCGTTTCTTGCGACACTACAACATTTGTAGACCGGCTACAGAACGTTTGTAGACCGGTTTCTGATGACACTACAGAGCGTTTTTTACAACGCTACAACCGACTACAGAACGTTTGTAGGCCGGTCTCTGATGACACTACAGAGCGTTTCTTGCGACACTACAACATTTGTAGACCGGTTTCTGATGACACTACAGAGCGTTTCTTACAACGCTACAACATCTGTAGGCCGGTTTCTGACGACCTACAGAGTGCTTCTTGTGACTCTACAACGCTTGTAGACCGGTTTCTGATCACGCTACAGGGCGTTTCTTACAACGCTACAACCGACTACAGAACGTTTGGACCGGTCTCTGATGACACTACAGAGCGTTTCTTGCGACACTACAACATTTGTAGACCGGCTACAGAACGTTTGTAGACCGGTTTCTGATGACACTACAGAGCGTTTCTTACGGTACACAACCGACTACAGAACATTTGTAGACCGGTTTCTGACGACACTACAGAGTGCTTCTTGCGATACTACAGCGCTTGTAGACCTGGTCCTTATCACGCTACAGAGCGTTTCTTACGGCACTACAACATTTGTAGACCGGTTTCTGACGACACTACAGAGCGTTTCTTACGACACTACAACATGTGCAGACCGGTTTCTTATGACGCTAAAGCGTTTCTTACGACACTACAGCATTTGCAGACCAATTTCTTACAACACTACACTGGACACTACAACTCAACCAACAGAGGCCCATCTCATGCCTGCCCTAAAGTAAACAAGCCAGGCCCTCCTCATACATCACAAAGCAGCATCTTCTCTCAACCCTGCCCTGAACAACACCTTCTCGCCTTCAAGCAGGCTCCACTTCTCATCCATCAATCTCTATACCTCTTGCCCAACTCACCTCATCCTAATCATCCTCGCTCCTCCTCCTCTTCCCCTCTCTCCTGTGCGCCCTCCTCTCTCCCCATCAACCAAAGACAGAGACCTTTGACGGTCTCGTCCCTGGTCTTGGATGACTCTCTCGATGTTTTGTACGAGAGCCACCCTGTCCCATTCCCATCGCACTCATCCCTATCATGCCGCTCCTCAATGATCTCAGTCTTTCAGTATAAGGCAGGAGCTGCCTTTGCCCATCCGTCATGCAGTGCATCCTTTTGCCCCGATTGCCCTTGGATCATCAGCAGGCCCGGCCAGCAACCATGGTCGAGCGTCCCATTTCCCATTGCTGATGCTCCCTCATACAGTAGGAAAGGGCACCTGTTTGGTCCTGTTATGTCGCGTTTCGCTTCAGGCGTGAGTAAAGGTGTCCACTATATCGCGTTTTTCCTTTGGCGAAGTCCATTTTTGCACTTTCTCACCTATCCTTCACCCCTAGGCATTGGCCTCCGGCAGCTGCATATAGGGAGTCAGCCTCTAGGTATGTTATCCACGGCCATAGGACTCTGAAAGCACCGCATCCCGTCCGATCTGCGCAGTTAACCAGAGTGCCGCCCAGTTAGTACCACGGTGGGGGACCACGCGGGAATCCTGGGTGCTGTGGTTTTTTCACTCTGTTTTGTTCCATGCTCGGTGCTTTCGCACAAGGTGACTCGCGCCCTGCCCTGAACATCCCCTCCGTTGTAGACCGGTTTCTTATGACGCTACGGAGTGTTTCTTACGGTACTACAACCGACTACAGAGTGTTTGTAGACCGAGCGTTTGTAGCCCGGCTTCTGACGACACTACAGAGCGTTCCTTATGACGCTTCAACGCTTGTAGACCGGTTTCTTATGGCGCTACGAAGCGTTTCTTACGGTACTACACAACCGACTACAGAGTGTTTGTAGACCGAGCGTTTGTAGCCCGGCTTCTGACGACACTACAGAGCGTTCCTTATGACGCTTCAACGCTTGTAGACCGGTTTCTTATGGCGCTACGAAGCGTTTCTTACGGTACTACAACCGACTACAGAGTGTTTGTAGACCGAGCGTTTGTAGCCCGGCTTCTGACGACACTACAGAGCGTTCCTTATGACGCTTCAACGCTTGTAGACCGGTTTCTTATGACGCTACGAAGCGTTTCTTACGGTACTACAACCGACTGCAGAGCGTTTGTAGACCGGCTTCTGACGACACTACAGAGCGTTCCTTATGACGCTTCAACGCTTGT
>JBCAQO010000147.1:0-23776 GCA_039111635.1 Heterobasidion occidentale | reverse complement strand
CCCAAGGGGTGCCCGGAGAGCTGTGAATCGCTCTTTGTAGCTTCGTAATTTCACTGAGACTCCTGAAAGCAGACATGATTACGACGTGTATATAATGACAAGGCCCTTTGGCGATGAGACAAAATCATTTGTGAGAAAGAGCCAGCAATCGAGAATACATCGATAACAAGGAGAAGTTTGGATATGTAGTCCAGTTCAAGGTTCAACAAGAAAAGAAACATGCTCGGAATCCTCGGCAGCACGATCTCAAAATGACGTCGCCAGCCTGACAGGATCAAGAATTCTACTTACAACTTATGTGCTACATTTAGTATTCCTGGGGTATGCAACGCGGAAGCCAGGACGACGTCTTGATTGTACGTCCGGACGGTCGCCAGCTGTTTGTCAGCTCCCAGACGTTTTTTATTCGCCCCACGTTCACGCTTATCCCGGCCCCGCAATGTGTAGTACCACAGCACAGAAGTTCGAGGCGTCAATTCGCCGTCATGGAGACGCGTCAACATGTCTTGAAACCATGTCTCGGCAGATGACGACCACGAACCATTCCAGAGGTAGCTGGCACGCCAGAGGGCCATGCTGGGCCACAGAGACACATTCCCTGGTAGCGCCGTGAACCCCAGGAGTAATTTGAGAGCCAGATCGCTCTCTTCATCTTCTGGGCACTCCGATTCGCGATCTGATCCAGCTGTGTATCGTTCACCCCAGACAGTGTATGCCTCACTTGGCCCCTCCAGGTAGCTCCGAACTATGTCCTTGGACCCAAAATGGATGACAAGGCGCCAAGCCAGGCCACCATACGCCACAAGACGTCTTGCGTAGGGTTGTCGCAGGAGCCATCGAACCCGCTCCTGATATAGCTGGCCAAAGGAGGAGAGAGAGTCTTGTCGCTCGCCTATGAGGAAGTTGTCTCCGTCCACCCAGTTGGGACGAGGTTCATTCGTACGGCGTTCAGCATTGGCCGCGATCTTCTGCTGACCCCACATGCTATTCCAACTGAGACGGAACGACATCCCATGCTGCAACATCACCTCCAGCAACGCCTCGACTTCAAAGGCCTTCCATTCCAAAATGGCTAGCAACCAGATCTCAGTGAGCGGATGAAGCTTGACGTGAGATACCCGCAAGAAGCCAGTGTCGATAGCCAGAGGTCTAACGTCAAACGGCGCATAGGGAGCCCAACCTCCCGAAGTCGTTTCCTTGATGCTGTCTAAGTACGCAAGCGTCCCGGGAGAGACAATGAGCATTTCTTCAGATTGAAAGGTTTCTGGTGCTATCCAGTGCCCTCTTAAGAATTCACTGCCGGGAGGTGCGGGGTAGACTTTCGGGAAAAGCGCAGCAATAAAGGCGGGAGGATAATTCTCCCTGTCGACAACATCAGTGGATGTGACCGCGTGTACCTCCAAATGTCCCTCATGAACGATGACAGGGCTCGGAGAACGCGAGAATCTCACATCGTCTTCGCTTGGATCGTCATTCGAGCCGACAAGAGCATGACTGGATGAAGAATTGCGTTCAACCCGGTCCTCCACCTCCGAGTTGACATTCATCGCCACATCCTGCTCATACGAGCCTTCCCGCATCGCGTCGCAGTCAGACAACACAATGCATGGAGGGCCTGACGACGAAGACAAACCCGTGCCCCGGTCCTCCAAATCGATATCCATTGCCATATACTGGCTCTGCGAGTCAACTAGCATTGTTGTTGTGCTGCGCACCAAAAATATTCGTCAGTAATGTTTTTGCGCTCTGAGATTGAAGAAAACGCATACCTGAGATGCTCCGATGACTCGGACCGTCCAACGCCTTGAACGTGATCTTCAGAGTGCGGCTGGAATGATGATGACACTGCACCAGGGGTGTCAATGTGCATCTGCACCTCCTGTGACGTGTTGCCGCTGGACAACGTACCACCCCTGTACGACGTATTGCTACCAGGCGACACATTTGACAGCTGATGTTGCGAAGGGGCAGGCAGAGGAGGGGCGGGTAGAGGAGAGGCAGGCGGAGAAGGGGCTGGAGGGGCTGGCAGAGGAGGGGCTGGCGAAGGAGGGGCTGGCGGAGGAGGGGCTGGCGGAGGAGGGGCTGGCGGAGGAGGGGCTGGCGGAGGAGGGGCTGGCGGAGGAGGGGCTGGCGGAGGAGGGCTGGCAGAGGAGGGGCTGGCGGAGGAGGGGCTGGCGGAGGAGGGGCTGGCGGAGGAGGGGCTGGCGGAGGAGGGGCTGGCGGAGGAGGGGCAGGTCGAGACAGGGCAGAACGAGGAATGCGATCGTGGTCGTATAGGAGAACCGCAGAAAGGCGACTGTTAGACGCTGCTCTCTTCTTGAGTATTTCTGCGTGCTTTTTCTCTGGGCGAAGACGGCTGATATCACAGTCGATCAGGTGGAAAGTGCGCCCCCTAATGGAGGGAGGGTCTGTGCAACCCTCACGATCTTCAGCGTCACTATCGTCCTGATCCAGCCCGATCTGTGTCTCCATGTAAAACACGCGCACGTTGACGCAATCGTCTGCGGATAGATAAGAGGCTGAACAGTAGTAATCCTCCCATCTTCTGTCTTTTTTGGAGCCGATGATGCCACGATCGTCACCCCACAGCATTGCCAGGTACGTTGTCTGTGGCGGGGGTTTGTAGGACACAATCGTGAACGGTTTCCCGTTAAGTCGCCACCGATCGGGCCTGAGGTCACCGAATGCGCTGACCTCTCCCGCTTGTCGAGCGCTCCAAGAGTATGCAATATTGATTCGTGCGAGCTTGAGAAGCTCCCAAGTCGTCTTCATTTCGGGACCCCAGGTTGGATAGCCCTGTGTGACGATGGTGACTCCACGGATGCGAGCGCCCAAGATGAACTTATCCAGTTGGTCGAAAGCAAATGACAAAGAGGCCTGAGCCTTAGGACGATCACGCCACTAGAAAGCAAGACATGAGATATAAGCAGAAACCTCAACCCTGTAAAGCACTCACTTTCGGCCCAAACCCCTGCTCAATCCTCCAGACAAGAAAGCTGATGAATCCAAAGCAGTCGAGAAAGGGACGACGTAATCGCCAAAAGGTGATATGTGCATCCTCTTCAGTTTTCCAGGGATAGACAATCCCTTCCTGCAACACACTAACCTCGAGAGGCCGGTTGCCATCCCAGTCAAGAATGTCTCTCAACGCACTGGTACAACGGATGATAAAAGCTCTGATCTGGTTGTGTGCCTTGACCAATCCTGGGCGAATGGTCCGAGAAGGGAAGCAATAAAAGTCATGACTTGCTTCGGAGGCTGGAAAAATCCATTCCGAAGAGTCACCCCTGATGGATCCAGGATCAACTGGGATGAAGGGCCTCCAGGGAAAACGCGAGTCATGAGGAGCTGGATCTACTGCCCAATCGTACGGTTTCAGGCGTCCGGCACGAGATGGATCAGCGTCGAAGGTCACGTCCGCTGGCGGGGTGAATGCGTTTCTGGAGATGTAAGATGTGGAACTCATGGTAGGGCAGGGGCGAAATGCGACAACTACCCATGCCGACTGCTGCGACCTCGTGACTTCAACCCAGGGGTATTGGTCTCGGGAGACGGAGGCTTTCATTGTGATGAAAAGATCGAAGCGGAACAATTGCTGGAGGAGAGTGCGTCGACGTGAAGGAGACGAAAAGTAGAGGTCTCAACAGATGTGGCACAAGAGCGGCACAAGACTATTTCTGGAGGAAAAACGCTCTCAGAAACTGCCTAGACAGCCGCGGAAAACACGGTACCGCCCAGTGACGACCGCGGGATGACTGGAAGGAAAGGGAGACTTGAAGATGAAGGAATAAAGCTTTCAACCGATAAGGACGCCACAAGACAAATTCTGGAGGAAAAACGCTCTCAGAAACTGCCTAGACAGCCGCGAAACACGATGCTGCCCAACGACGACCGCCTGAGGACTATGAGTGGGGCAACTTGAAGTCATGTGAGCTCCGCTCCCACGGTCAGCGATTTCGGTCCCACGGTCACTCTTTGGCCGAATGTCTGTACGGACGTCGTCATATTACCAGCTCTTAGCTCTATCGACAAATTTCTGAGAGTGACCCTCCTCCGGGAATGGGTTGCTCTCACTCCGCCACCGTCTATCCTCCTGTCGAGCAGCTTTCTGAGAGCGATTTTCCTCCAGAAGTGCGTTGTCATTCCCCCGACATCAAGCGGCCGTAGTCAGACGGCGTCGCGTGTTTAGCGGCTGTCGGGAGACATTTCTGAGAGCGACCTTCCTCCAGAAATGTGATGTTCCCAGGCCATCTTCGTATATCCTCTCGGCAATCAGCTTTCTGAGAGCGGCCTTCCTCCAGAAATGCGCTGCCCATAGGCCGTCGTTCTTTGCGTCCCACCCTGCCATCAAGCGGGTGTAGTCAGATGGCGTTGCGCGGCTGTTGAGACACATATCTTAGAGCGTCTTCCTCCATGAATGTGTTATCCCCATCTCTCCCCCCAACGAGCAGTTTTCTGAGAGCGACTTTCCTCCAGAAATGTGCTGTTTGCCGGCCACCTCTATCGTCCTGTCGAGCTTTTTGAGAGCGACCTTCCTCCAGAAATGCGTTGTCCCCAGAGCCTTTCCATTTATCCTCCCGGCAACCAGCTTTCTGAGAGTGACCTTCCTCCAGATATGCGTTGCCCATAGGCCGAAGCTCTTTCCATCGCACCTTGCCATCGAGCTACCGCAATCAGACGGCGGCGCGCGGTTCGCGGCTGTCGAGAGACATTTCTGAGAGCGAGGTTCCTCCAGAAATGTGATGTTCCCAGGCCATCTTCGTATATCCTCTCGGCAATCAGCTTTCTGAGAGCGAGGTTCCTCCAGAAATGCGTTGCTCGTAGGCCCTCGTCCTTTGCGTCCCACCCTGCCATCAAGCGGCCGTAGCCCAATGGCGTCGCGCGGCTTCTGAGAGCGATGTTCCTCCAGAAATGTGTTGTCCCCATCTAACCTCCCAACGAGCAGCTTTCTGAGAGCGATTTTCCTCCAGAGATCCACTACTTTTAAGCCGTGGTTCTTTGCGACTCCATCAGGCAGCGTGCTGCTTCACCGCGTTGCACATAATGATGGAAAATATTCACAACGAGACTGGACCTACGAATTGCGATGCTACTGAGATCATCCTCTGCATCAAGAGGAAGATGGACTGGGCATCGCGCTGGATCTCTCATCGTCGCTTCACATTCGCTGAGCGGTGAGCCGCCTTTGCCGCAGCAGAGGACATCTTCTCCGGTTTTTTGCCTCAATCTTCTGGTCGAAGAAGCGTGGCCTTATGCTTATACCTGGACTCACCTTCTCCAACAAACTCATCAGTCGCCTCGAGGGATTCTATACGACTTTAATAAGGTCCGCATACCGACCAGCTTTGGGCTACTGAGGCATATCATGCTCATTGGGGCGCAGAACACGGATCTCGCCACGCTCACAGAAGCCACCGCGTACGCTGTTGTCGAGTTTGGTGGATGGAAGAACGACGCGCTGCCTTGAAAGTGCACATCGATTGTTCGACGTGCGAGAACGTCGTTGGGGATATGTGTCGGGTACGTGACGTCCTCAACTACCATCCGTTTGCGCTTGCATTCATTCGCTCACCATACTCGCTCTCCATTCGCATTCGCCTTTCTCCTTAAACCCTTTCACACTTCGCGTTTCGTTTGCGCTCCTCGCACCCTCACCACACATCACGACCTACTCTCAATCATGAACCCCAAATACGCTTGGTACCGTCTTAAAGTCTCGACCTCGTTCCACATCGACGCGCTGCGGGGCAAGATTCGATTTTTCTTCGGACGTCATCCGCCCGATTGTGGGTTCATTCAATCTGTTCGCGCAGAATTGTAGGTTTTTTGTTGTCTTTTCTGCCGCATCCCTGATCTACAACCACAGCCTTGATATTGATGCCGAGGGTTACATTGGCACTGTTGGAAGGAGGGAAGAGGTAGGGGAGAGAGGTGAAAGAGCAGTGAATTCGGAGACGTAGGTAGTGGGATGAAAAGACAGGACATTTCATACGGTTTGCAGGTCTGGGGTCAAAATTCACGCGGCAGAGAAGATGTCTCAGAGGGCCCTACAGCGCGGTATGTTGTCTTCACTCTCATAAATTGTAAAGAAGCTAATGAGGAGGTAACTTAAACTGGGATGCTATTCTAGTTCATGCAAGTTGTCCAGCCAGTTTTCCCTGAAGCAATTTGCATTGCCTATCCTGTGAACTCTTCCCTCCATCACTCCTCGTTGTTATCCTCGTTGTCGCCCTCGTTGTTGCCATCGCCCATCGCCTCGCCTGGCTCCCCCTCGTCTTCGCGCCCGTGTTCTTGCCCACGCACGCTCCTCGTCCTTGTTTTGAGTGACGTTGATGCCAGCCGTGCGGCGCGTGGTTTCGAACTGCTCGACTGCCTTGTCTTCTTCGGTAAGATACTACACGAAGAAATGGACTTTGTCACATTCCATCGGCCGCATACATACAGTTGACGCGGGGATCTTCGATTTACACCCGCAAGCGTGACCACACGAAATGCGACAGCAAGGAAAGGAGAACGCACGTCGAGTCAGCAGTCCCGGAGCCCACCGGCCCAGACGTTCACAGCGAGCGAACAGTCGACGCTCAAGGAGTTCCGTGTACGTGCCCCTGTCCCTTCGATGCTGCCGTGACCACACCATACTCACAGCCGTAGCAGACACACCTCCCCGAGATATTTGCGAGCATGTACGACAAGCTGGATGCGAAGACAGCGCTCTATGGCGCAAATAAAGATCTGATCGTCATATCCAGCGACATACAGCGGTTCCTTCGGTGTGCTCCGCTGGTTTGGCTTCAACAGCTCGTGTTCCCACACACCGGCTGACACGTGCCCCCTTGCGCCGCAGGCGTACGAGTTCTTCATGAATGATCCGGGCTCCCTGACGTAGATTTTCTGGCTCTTCAAGCCTTTGCTCTCCGCCAACACCCTCGCGAAGACAAAGGTCGCTGGGAGCGGCGCACATGCGATCGGGGCAGAGCTGTGGCTGCTCATCATCAACGACAAGCTTCCAACGTGATACGGCGACACCGTGGCCGACACCCCATTCTGATCATGTCCCCCCCTTTCCTCCAATTCCTTTGTGCCGCATTTGCACCTCTTAAAGGCGCCTTCAAAGCACTCCATCACCGCGCTCTCCCACTTTTCCTTCTTGATCTGCGTCCACAAAGTGTCCCTCGTCCAGCATGCGGACTGCAGGCCCACCGCCATGCAAGGCAACGGCATGAACGTGAACGAGACACAGAGCGCGCGCTCCGCGTCCGGCAGGCGCGTCTGCAGTGCCGTAGCTAGAGGCGAGGGTCAGGGCGCCGCGCCGGGGTGGACCCGGCGATGCGGAGGGCTTGCGTTGTGCAGTACTTAGTGATTTTCCAGTAGCCGGTAGCGCGTCCTGTGGCAGGGACGGGGCGGAGTCGGGGCGGGCAGGAGGACAAACAAGATGAGTAACGATGAGGGTGTTGAGTTTATTGAGGGTGGCCTCGCCGCTGTCTTCGAGATCGGAGACGCCTTGCGCGACGAGCCATGGATGTGTCAGTGGCACAGCATAGTGAAGAGGCGCGCAGCTCTGTCCAGGACATATGTTAGCAAGAATAGAACGTTTGCGTAGAGACTAGAGTGATCCACATTCAACTTTTATTATCTTTTTGCGAAACAGTTTATGATACGCAACACTGGTCAGTCTCGTGTGCGCTTGACCGAGATGTAACATGTGTGTGCGGTTTTGTTTTTCGTGTGTGATGTCATTCTCGTGTGTTCGGGAGTTGTGCAGTCTCGTGGGGAGCTTAGTTTTCGTGGGAACCTCCATTGTCGTGCGGAATGAATAAAACGACACTTTGACCGCCATACACAGCAAGGCTTCAACCACGCAGCATTATAGACGACAAATGTTCATCGACATCACTAATATGAACACCAAATAACCACGTTCTTTTGTACATCATGATACGAAACTTCTCAGTGGGGACTACTCATAAACATACAACACAAGACAAAGCACACGACTGCCAACTGACCACAATACGAAGCGCTCATACGATCAGAGATGGTGGAACTTGAAAAATCTGTCTTTTCGATCGAGTGGGATGACCTGTCCTAATCACAATGACTGCTCTCTATCCGCTTCAACATGGATCAAACTGGAGCCTTCGTCGTCGGATTGTACAAGATCAACTGTCGCCATGCCTTCTGGTCAGCTGACGTCCGTTCCAGATTCAGCTGACTTACCCTCCTCTGCTTCCTGTGTTCCGGATGCTAGATAGGCGAGGCGAGGCGGGATATCATCATCGAACAGAAATTGGTCCCCGCTGATGGAGTACTTGCGTTCGCGCCATGCGAACCACATCCTGACATTTTCTTCTCCAAACGAATCATACCCTTGGCTGATATGTCGCCACAAAAAGGATCGCCATTTCCTTCGTTTCATGTCTCTGTTGAGCAGCGCCGCCCAATCTAGGACCAAGTACGATCAGCAAGCCACATTCTCAGATAAAACAAAACACTCAACTCATTTGGGCCACGTCCGGCACAGTGTAAGGAACCTGGCCCACAGCCTGCTCATCCTCACGGTAGAACATTCGCTGTGCGCGATCGTGACCGTAACCAGAGTACTCCCGATACAGGTACCCGTGGATCTTTGGCCATCGCCAGTTACTTCCCATCTGATCATTGCAACTGGCCGCGTAAATTGCCTTAAGAAACGCACGCCGCAGCCTCCAGATGTACGTGTATTCGCACATGTGTCTCGGCGACATCTCTAGATCCTTCTCGTGTGTAGGATAGACGATGGGTGAGCCGTCGGGGTGCCGCAGTGACTCGAAGAAAGCCATAGCCTTGTTCATGAGGGTGAGGGGGATAGAATAGCACCAAGGCATGACGCAGGGATGTTCTTCCGTCTGGTCATCGTCAAGCTGGTGAACAGTAGATAAGAGAACGCGGCACAGGGGACCATTGCCGTCGAGAAACACTCTGCAACGAGGCGCGTCGCTCCTGTCTGGCATGCTAGGCAACTCGGGGAATGCCAACCTGTTGTCATGATTGCAAGAGCGTTGTTCACTCATCTTCCTTTGATATGGCACTAGAGTGATGTGGTACGTTGCCAAAGGGCATATCAATATGTGGGAGAGGCAGATCGGATTAAATAGACACACGAGGCGCAATTTCACTCACTGCGAGCAGGACAAACCCCGTCGTGTCAGTCCGACGTACTAGGTCGCCGCAAGTCCATGATCGAATATGATGTGTCAACAACGTGCAAAGCCTTCCCCTCATCAGAGCATAATTGTCTAACGCAGTCTTCGTTCGAGAGCCTGCAACAAATGTAGTCATCGTAGGTCATGAAGGTGAATAAGGTCGTGTATAACCGGCCATACACACTCATACGCCTCACCCGGATATTTCCGGGACGTGGGAAATTTCCCTTGGCAAACTTTCGCTGCTTCGGGCATTGCCAGGCTGGCCATTTCCACAACGCACTCCGTGACGGACCTCCTCTTTCTGCGACTCTCTCGACATCCGTCTCCCCTTCCACGAAGGTATTCACTTGCTCATTGCAGGTGGTATCGGGTGACCGACATCACTCAGTCTTGCTCATTGCAGGACTGCTGTGCTCGACGAGTAAACTTCGAATGTCCATCGCTTCAGCCTTTCGACGTCCAGACAAATCATGCTATTGAATCCTGAAGATGCGGAGCTAGCTCGCTCCATGAAGAAACCACCGCCGAAGGATCTTGTGGCGAGGATGCACGCTGTTATGGGGTTTGCGTCGGCGAGGTATGTTCACTCTGTCACGCACGATCTCAGCCTTTCTCACACAAGATTATGCTAGTGCGTCTCTGCCACCCAGCACCTTGCGAGTGCCATCGCCTCTTGCGCACACTAAGCGGGTGTTATCCAAGTCTGCTTTGTGCCCCATTGCGTAAGTCTGATATGCGTGCCTTCCAGACGCCGCCGATATAGATCATACCATAGGAAACATGCGGCACGATCCGAACGACCCTTGCAACAGAGTGCAGCATCTTCGCATCCTACATTTGCCGTACGCCGACAGAAGTCTTTCTATGAATCAAAAAATTCTTCAACTATAGCGGTAGCCTCGAACACAATCTCGCCACGATATATCTCAAAAACGAAGCCTCTTTTGTCTCTTGGCTCAAAGCCAATCAAAACATCTCGCACACAAGCATCATCTCTTGACACTGGTTTTCCACGATCTGGCACAGGAACCGTGCCGGCGCCCCCACCTCTCTTCAATTCCTCAAATACTCCAGCATCAGCTCTAGAGGATGCTTCGTTGCCAACGGTCTCAGAGGCATTACCTATTCCTCCATCCTCTCCACTCAGTTCTCTCACGTCTGAAGATGATGATGTTGAGGTAGAGCTGCCCACGAAAGTACCTTTGCCAAAGCAATCTGACTCATCTGCTCGATCGGACACTCGCGCGATGTATGTATCAATGAATACATACAAATTGTCACTTATTCTCGACTTTCTACAGTATTTTGACTTACCCCTTTGTTGGCCATGGCGCGATTGATATCGGACCACAGGATATGGAGCGACTAAAACCTCGCAGATTCTTAAATGATAATCTCATCAATCTTGGTTTAAAGTAAGTGTTCGATTTTATCCGAAACCCAAGTGCTCGCTCATATGAACACAAAGACTGTGGTATGCCAAGTCAAGGGTGAAGGATTCTGTTGCTATGGACCAGGTACACATATATAGCACGTTTTTCTATACGCGATTGTGAGTTACGTCTCATGGAGCGCTGTGAAGATCGCTTATTTTTTTTTCGTAGACGAGCTGGCTATGAAGCAGCCAAAAGTCATACAAACAGAGTCGATATCTTCAGCAAGAAGTTCTTGATCGTCCCTATACATGATGAGTGCGAGAAAGCTTCTTAGTTCCGTGACTACATTGCTGAGACATGACTGATAGGGCGGAACAGCATTGGTACTTGGCAGTCATAAGCCATCCACAAGGCCTATTCGAGCGCCCGCCAGCTAAATACAATACTGTTTTTGCCGTTGATTCGGCGCACCGACTTGGATGGACTATGTTGTCGGATAGCGAAGGCTCGACTACATCAAGTTGGGTCCACGCGTGAGCCATAACGATGATGATCGTTTCACTGTTACTCCTAATTGATCTTTGCCAGTACGCAAATCTTTATATTCGATTCTCTCAACCGAAAGCGTCGGAATACGGGCCGGCGCTTAGCTGAGTATCTATGTGAGGAGGTCAAGGCCCGAATCAATATCACGCCTCTGTTCGAACCGCATGCAAAACAGTTTGAGGTGGGTCACATTTGTTGTGTATGATGTATGCCTCGAATGAATGTCCTCGTCAGGTGCCCATGCAACCCAATCAGTATGATTGTGGCTTGTACCTTCTCCACTTCAACTATCTTTTCATGAAAAACCCGGATATGTTCATGAGACCGACATCGGTAAGTCTTCACGATGCTTGCTATCACGAATCCTGATCTATTGCCCTTGGGCCATCATGCAAGACATTGAAGAAGGGGCATGCATCAGGGGCAGAAATAGAATGGGAGGCGGGCGTCGTTCCCACCATGCGTGAGATGCTGAAGGCAGAACTCCTCAAACTTTCTGATGAATGGCAACAGCTCTCGGGAAGGTGAGTACGTAGCGTAATGTGCAGACTCAAAGTCATATGCTGTCGAGTCTGTAGAACATGGCCACTACTGTTCTGTCTCGCAGACTTGCTGACCATTGAGTCTTTGGTTCTTCCCTTAATACGCACTTTTACCATTCCCACAACTTGATCTTCATGCATATGAGCCGGTTCATATTGAAATGAGTGGCTACGTATCAATCCTATGGTGTTGAGTCTAATGGCTGTACATTAATTCTATGCTGACTGTAATGGCTGTATATGAATCCTATGGTGTCAACGCTTTGGTACTAATTTTCTAGAGTTCTGTAGCTTGCTCCTCATCGGTATCTCCCCCTTGATTATCTGAATCTGTGGTGAGATCAATTACTTCCAACGGGCATTCGTGGTGAGCGAAGGCCCGACGGGTCGTGATCAATCGACAGGAGCACTTCACAAAGAATTTGGAAAAGGCCTCTTCGGAAACACCTGGATAAATGTTCGTGTCCATCTGTCGAAGGAGGTCATACAACGGGTTTGGTCGATATTGAGTAGAGACACGGCGCCTTTGCACAAGGCGGAGAAGTGGGTTTTCGTTCGAGGTTACATCTGAAATGGTGAGTGAGTTACACCTGAATGTCAAACAGGTACTGACACTCACCGATTTGTGCGTGAGTGCGTTTCAGAGGCATTGGAAAGGGGTTCAGGGGGACATATCCTGCTTCGCTAAAGTGTAGCACTGGTCGTGGGCGCGCTTCGGTTGCCTCTGCGTGGGAGTCAATTCTAGACCTAGAGATTGATCTCGAGGTGCTCACCACGAGGCGCGTACATATGCACTGGACAACCAATACGTTGGTAGGCATGCTCGAGGCGAACTTGTGAGATTGGTAAGTCGTGTGTATTCACGCTCATTGGATGGGGACTGACCTATATATCCACACACTCCATGTGCGCATCGAGCAATGTATTGACCATGGAAAGGACCCGACGTTGCAAGATACATAGCTGCCTCCGTGAACACCGGTGGTCCGTTTCTCTCGAGCAAGGGGCACAAACAACACGGCCCGAGAAATCTATTCGTCAGGCGGTGTTTCCTCAGAGACGAAGGCACGACACGGTCCCCCTCCCTTAAGCTTACGGGCCTGCATTGTGCGTCAGACATTTCAAATTTTTGAGGTGACAAGACCCACCACTTCCATGGAATCATCTCCCCTGTTTGAATGTCGTACTGAAAAACCGCGTTGTCAGATCCCCGAACCTTGTCCAGGTATCGGCGATGACGAGAAGGGATGGAGATGACCAGTGATTCGCGAGTTAAAGGTTGGGACGACATGGCTAGGCAGTGCAGGATGAGATGGCCTTGAGCAGGTCAATGTCCTAAATACCCTTGAGGGTCGCTTCGAATTGGCTTGGATACCCGAAGCCCGACCTTCCTCCTCCTACCCGAGGTGACTCGCTCTGACTCCCACTGACTTTCTGACTCACCATAGTTTATGACTCGTTCGCTTGCTCGCTCGTTAAAAACTTTGGACGCGATACCAGGTCCCACGCCCGTTTTTCTCATCGACGCACCGTTCTTACTTCCATGCCTGAGGACCACTCTCTTGGTGATAAACGTCAGCCTAGTGCTCTTCAACTAGGCCCCAGGAAAAGGCCGTAAGCACTACTTTGCCTCGCCTGCCTGGGCGACCTCTGACCCTCCGCAAGGTGTCTCACAGATCCGCTTGTTCATCACGGTCGTCATTTTGGACGGACTGTACACGCTCTTTGCAACGTCCAGTCTATAATCACACGTGGTCTTCTTAGAATGGGAGAGCTGGCTGAGGAGCCTGAGTCCTTGACATATGAGTGAGCCGTTCCTATCTAAGGCCAACTCGCTGAATCAATCATTCTTGTCATGCACTGCGTGTTTCATTGTTTGATAGGCAGAGGCGGGAGTACAAGGTTTATGAAGAATTACTTCGGATGGTCCCCCATCTTGAAGAGCGCCTACAGGAAGGCTCTGACGAGGAGATCATGCACATAGGGGAACTAGTAAGTGTGACCGCATCACCTTGAGTGTGGCTATTTAACGGTAGGGCAGATTCAAAAAGGGGTGTCTAGCGCTAGATCGGACGATACAAAGAGTATGAAAGGCCCTATCCTCGATTGGATCACTCCTCGAGGCCAATCCCTTATTCCGCCACTCTCCCGTAACATGAAATCAGATCGGGGCTTTCGCCATGAACAGACAGGAGCGCTGCTTTGCCCTGCAGGATTGGATTGGTCGAATCCTGAGTAAGATCAAATAATCTCATTTTTTCCCGTTCATCTCACTCGAACAGTATCAAACGGAAATTGCGAGACGGTGAAATGCTTATTCCAGGAGACCAGTGGCCCATTTTTCTATATGCTGGTTATCGGTACGATTCTGATGACCCATGGAAGGGGCTTTTCAAGAGCCAGCTGCTCGTCTCAGTATGTTTCTATCTGGTACTTTCGACGAACTCGCATGCTGATGTTCATAGGCCTATAAGCACGTGTTTACATCTCCAAGTTCAGTGGAAAAGGATGCGAGGGCCACAAGGTCTGGGAACGCGCGGATTCACGGTATGAAATGCGTCACACCGGCATCGATCGCTTACATTGCCACGCAGGTAGCTGTTAAGAGACCCCTTCGCATGTTGCTTCTGATTCCCCTTTCTAGGCTCGATTTTCCCTCTCGTCGTCAGCTGTATTTTCTCGAACAGATACTGTCACCGACTCAGAGCGTTTCTTCAATAGTGTATTGGAATTGTTTGAGGATGTGGAGGAAAAGGAGGAAGTTGACGCGCTATTATTATGGTGGAACTGGTACGTATCTCAAAGTATCTTCGACCCTTTCTGACATTCTTTGAAGTCAGATTTTTCCCAGTTTTTCTTCAGCTCACCCCGCAGCATCAACCAACAGTGCGCTGGCCAAGATCAGAGAAAGAAGGGCTCAGAGAAAAGCGGCTGAGGCGAGGAAGGATCCTATCTCAAGGGAGCCTACCGTTGAGGAACGTACTAGACGTCGGGCAGTATAATATGCTTTTCACGGTATCAATGCCTATCATCTGTCGCTTCATCTTGTGTGCAGAAGGGACTATATCTTTCCTTCCAATGATAGTAGCTTCTGCAATCATCATAATTAGTTACAATAGTAGATATCCTCGCTAGACGTTGCTATTTCTTAATCATTTGAACAATTAATGTGTCAAGCCTGACCGGACTCCATCATATGTCCAGGTCTTGATAATCGCAGTCAATCGTGCGGCTTTCTTACTGCATTTCGCAATCATTTTGCTTCTGATTCATTTTTACTCACATTCAGACTCAGTATCGCGCTGATGTTGCGCGATCAAGTCTGGACGAACATTGTCACTCTCGCATGTGTTGGCCGTGAACGTCAGTCTGGCAAGGATTGTCGGCACCGGCAACTCCATTGTTAATTATAAAGGTAGGCTTTGTTGCTGACAATTCGGCTTTCTTATTGACCTTTGCGAAGCCCTTCTCCCTGATGTAGGTTGATCTTATGTAAAACTCTTGCATGTATTGGCTGTTGCGCGATCAAGTCTGGACAAACATCGTCACTCTCGCATGTGTTGGCCGTGAACGTCAGTCTGGCAAGGATTGTCGGCACCGGCAACTCCATCGTTAATTATAAAGGTAGGCTCTATTGCTGACAATTCGGCTTTCTTATTGACCTTTACGAAACCCTTCTCCCTGATGTAGGTTGATCTTATCTAAAATTCTTGCATGTGTTGGCCGAGAACATCAGTCTGACAAAGATAATAGCCTTCGCAAATCCCGCCGTCTATTACAATGATTGGTACTACTTTGAATCACATAACATTCTTGTTGGCTGTCTCGAGGGCTGTCCCTCCGATGCATGTGCATCAACCTTGAACCATGGCTATATTTCCTCCATTTCTTGACATTTGCTGTCAACCTGTTGTTGATGGAGAGTTTCACCAACATCACCGGGCATTACTTGACTAGATACTTGTGCTGTGTACCCAGAAGTATGATTGATATGTCACTTCATTATCTTTAATCTTTTGCTTACCAGAGGTCATCGGTGTTGCATTCCTGCTCATCTTCACCTTCTAATCCCATATCTGATATTCTTTGTGAAGTTCGGGAAGCCTGAGGGATGTTGTGGTATCTACCAACCGTGCCGCCTCATGTATGGCTTGCCCGTACGATGTAAAAGTATTGGATATATTATGGTTATTACATAGCTTATATTACTTTATATAAGAATGTCATTTCGCTGCCAATTTCCGATGAACCCCGTCTCTTCCACCGCCGAATTCCCAGCACGTGCCTCTCCGTCCCTCTCTGCGCCACCAGACCCCACTCCTCGAGATCGTTACCACCCATCCCGCCACTCGCCATGTCTGCCTCTGCCGTCGTACAAAATTACAAAGACGAGGAGGAGATCCCTCCGCCCCAGCGCCAGCCCTCCCCCCCTCCGCACACCTCCTTCGCAGCTCGCGGCGTCCACGTATGCCCGCTCTCGACCCACCTTCATAGCTCATGACCATGACGCCGGCATCGCTCCTAGACCACAACCTTCTCCGCATTTCGCCCGCGAGACGTCCGCGTCACGTCGCCCCAGGCCATGACCCACGTCGCGTGGAGCTGCGACGGAAAGAAGCTGGCCGCCGTAGGAATCGACAAGATCGTGCGCGTCCTCAGCCGGAGAAGAGTGCAAGTCCCCCCACCGGTCTCCGTGACGTCTCGCCGATGACTGACCCCAGATGGTACAGATGGAGATGCGTTCCGCCTCTCTGTTTTCAGGCGCGCACTCCGACGACGTCGACTATGTCTCGTACAACCCCACGCACCCCGAGCTCTTCTGCTCCTCCAGCCAAAAGGACCGTCGAATAGTGTTCTGGGACGCCCGCCGTACGTTCTCCGCACCCAGTCTGTTGTAAGTCGAGAGCTTATTCCTTTCTGCTGCAGAAAGTCGACATGTCCAACAGTGCACTGTGAAGGTATCGCCGGTCCAGACAAACTACTCGCCCGATGGCAAGTCGCTGCTCTACGTCTCGGCAGGCCACCAGGTCTTCTTCATGACGTATGGAAAGCAGGGGGACGACGCCAAGGACCAGTGGGCAAGTTCCGAGAAAGAAGGGGTGCGCGTGGTCTTCCGCCTTTTGCTGCCTCACTGCCGCTGGACATGTCGTTACACCTTTTCTCAACAGATCACGGCTTCCACTGCGATGTTCAACCACACGGGAGACGGCATCATCCTCACTCACAACTCAGAACACTCGTTACGAATAATGGATTTCCCTTCCCTAACCCTCTACGAGAGCCCAGCAGCGCACGTCGGCGGATGCGTAGCAGCCGCTCTCGACCCACGCGGACGGTGAGCGCCTCTACAAATTTTTCGTTCCCTGTGGCCGCGGTATTGATCGCTCGTAGGTACCTCGCGTCCGGGGGGCACGACTCCATCGTGAACATGTTCGATCTATCCGAGTGGATCTGCGCGCGCACCATCACCAGCTGCGAGTACGTCCCGCCCCAGCCCCCCTCCCCCCCCTCCCTCTCTTCTCCTCCCAACAGCTGATCGCTTCGCCCTGCGCACCAGGAACGGCATCACGGCGCTCAGCTTCTCGCACGACGGCGAATACATCGCGATCGCGAACACGGGATCGTACATCGACATCGTCCGTCGTTTCCTTCCTCTTTCTCTTTCGACCGCACGCGGCGCTCACACCTCACTTTTTTTCTCAGTGCGCGACAGAGACCAGTGCACCGCTGCACAGGGTCCCTGCCCTTGCATCGTCGCCGACCGTCACCTGGCATCCGTCCAAATACGTCATCGCGTACTGTGGGCAGACCAAGCAGCGAGAAGGGGGCCCGCTCCCGGTCGCAGTCATCAGTCTTTTTGGGCCCGGGATGTAGCAGACCTACCATAATCGCGCCTTGCTTGCGACGTGTTTCATCCACCGTGTATCTTAGCTCTGTTGTGAAAGCTATTGTAGCCAAAACATCATTTGTGTTTCGAGAACAGACATTACCAGGGGATTTGTCGGCTTTTTGCTCCGGAAGTAGCTTATTTGTAGACTATATCGGTCTCTAGAGAGTAAATACACCACTTTGGAGGGCTTTCTCACCTTAGCAAAACCCATCACCCACTTACATCCTGGCTCATTCATGTGCTTGCAACACTACCAGCTTCCTGTCCCTTATTCTCCTGTACCAGATGTCTCACACACTGCACACCATCACACCATGTCTCAGTCCCAATTAGATTAGAGAGTTTGTCATGTACTTGAGAGAGTAGCACCATAGGCCACAACGCGGCCTGAAGCTACTATAAAACTCTGATTTCAAAAAAAAGAAAAGAACTAAATGCAAAAGCAATAGCTAGTAAAGCTTATTTATTGAAGAGTAAAGTAGGGTTAGGGTTAGAGCGGCGTCGGGCATAAAAATAAGGCCCGCCCAGCCAGAGTGGCCGAGCGGAACAGGAAAATATTGAGACGATGCATGCACCGAAGCACATACAGACCGCAGGCACCCTCTGGGGACAGGGTCGCCGTGCTATGGAAGGTCCACGGCCCACGAACCCAGGTCCCTGAAGGGATCCGTGTCATCAAGGTAAGTATGAGGAATTATGCATATCGGGGGCTCGTATTTATACCCGGCTGTCTGCGCACGGACCATCTCCGCTTTTTCAGAGTGGTGTGTGTTGTCAGAGGGGCGCCGTTGTGCCTTGCTTCTAGTAAGCTCCGCAGGGCTTATTTGTCGAATTTAGGCAGCAGCTCGTGTTCTTTTTCTCAATTGCTGAGCATTTTCTTGTATCCTGACTTCTCAGAAGGCTTTGTCCTGGGCATAGCCCATGCCTGTGCAAGGCGGTCCTTCCTGTTGTGTCCTTTATTTCTCCAGATGAATGTATAAGGTCTCAGAATCGCACATGCGACTCTCCGTTCGACAAGACTAGGTGGATCACAGTATCCTACCCTCTTTAACTGATGTCAGGTATCCATATGAGCCTATAGCAGCCGGTGAAACAGGCCGAAACATGCTCAAAAGGTCAGGAACAATGGCGAAGGCCATACACCATGGGCGCAATACTAGAATCCGCGATAGCATATCTCATCACATACAAGTATTTCCCTGTCCATTCCATAAATTACAACTCCAGTGCTCGAATCCATCGAAATTGCCCTTCTCACACCAATTCGACGTCTGCTGCAGATGTCATATGCGGATGTAGGGCATCCGCAGTAAGCTCTGGGTCCCTGCGCGCATCTGCAGACTCAAGGGGGGCGCGTTGCGAACTGGAACGTCTCCAGGACGTACGAATTCTGATCGCCTGTCTTGAGCACGCTTTCTCGCATGTTGATGAAGAGGCGGCTCCCAAGGATTGATGGCAGTGCACAGGCCCATCTGGAAAATTGGAGGTGGTCAGCGTGCTCTCACAAAGGCGGGAGTCGAGCTCACGGCATGATGACACTGATATAGTACTTGTAATGGGACCATATGACCGTGCTGATCATGAGTTCCACGAAGATTCTGTCAATGAAAATGAGGGATGAGCAGGTTGCGTGGAAGAGAGCCGAAGCTCACGTCAAGAAGTACCTCAAGCTACGATAGCACAGGTTATATCAGAAACTGGATCATAGGCACATGCGATGAGCTCTTACCTGTCACGAGCAATCAACTTCACCATGTAAGGAGTCGTAAAAAGCGGTCTTCCGTCGGAGGTGTGTGGTCCGAGCCCGAAGCGATGCAGAATCTCCTCGTCCCAAGCCTTCCATACTACAAGCAGACATAATACCAGTTCAAAATAAGAGGCGGGATCCAGAACACCGCGGAAAGCCTGGAGAGTCCTGAATAATAACAACCAGTTGCTGTTGAAATTATTGGAAGATCTGTTCCCACAAAGCAACGTTGAGTACTAGATTAGGGGTGAAAGATATGAGGACGCACGAGACAAGCGCTCCATGGTTATGACTGCTGCTACCAACATGGTCAAACTTCGACAGCACAGCAGCACAGGAGGAATATGAGGATGCTTCTGCTTTGTGCGTATAGAGCATGGACCTAGTGCTTGAGTGTCAGCCTCCCTGCCGCCGGACTTTGAGTGCGGATAAGAGGTGTCCTCACCCGAATCTGTAGGATAGCTAGACGGTCGCATATAAGCACTCGTTAACGCATCAGGATGAAAATACGCACTTTGCATAACAATGGTAACCAAAAGTGTTACGGCGTCATCAACTGTGAGATAAGTGATGCAGCTACGCGACTCGGTGTGAGCAAATGGTTAAAACGATCGCTTCCGCTCCGAGACTTACCTCTGGAGGAAAGTTAGTCGGACACACTAAAGCAGCTTGAGGACTCACCGTTGGCGAAACAATCCCCCCGGGAGCAAACGGTACTGCAGCCGCAATTATTCATACAGGCAAAGGACATAAACCAAGGAAAATACTTACTGATTTCGCAGATTAAATAGACGATTGGAAAAAACCTAAGCTGCTGAATCCATCAGCTCTCGAGACTGGGACATGATCGTTTGCGGTGGACACACGAAGACGTAGAGCCAAAACCCAAGACGGGTTTTCTTCTGCCCCCAAATAAACTCGATCTGGAAGGCACAAACACTAATGAACGTCTGTTTGAATTCCGGTTTGATATGATAACTGACCTCTCTGTCTAGGCTAATGACTTTCGATGTCATCAGCAACGGCGCGACGTAGCAAGGCCACGTATATCGACAAACGTTCGATACCCACAGCAATCATACGCAAGCAAACCCAGAGCCCCCCCTCGCGATCGCTTGCCAATATCGACTGTCGAATGTTGTCCGGGTTTAGCACTCTGGCGATCATAAAAGAGCACTTATGCGAGACCACTCACGAGCGATTTGATAAGAACTGGGAAGCGTAAAGTTAGCTCCAGTGGACATGAAAGCGAGGCGAGAGCGGGCAGATGAAATGGAGAACTATCGTGAAAACATTGTGCCCTCTATACTGATCAGTTCGGCAGGAGAAAGTGTTCAAAAGCCGCTGTCAGACGCGAATCATCACCTTGGCACTTGGAAGATGGCTGCACCTAGTTGCACCAGAGGGCGATAGACTTTTGATTCATCCAACAATGATGCATATTTATGGCAGTGCAGACGGCGGCTCACCCGGCTGTGAGTGTCAAGCACAATTGAGAACTTGGACATACTGTTTTGACCGACCTGACAGCAATATGGCAGATCGTCTGCCAGGTATGCGACGAGTCGGGTGAACGCCGGAACGCAATTGACAGAATGATTCCCACGTATTCTGAAAAAGTCAATTCAAGTGCGACAATGAGTTTCGAACGCGGTGGATTCGTGATACCGCGATGAACAGCAGCTACGGAAAGATGCATTCAGTGATTTGCCGCGTGGCGCGGTGTGTGGTCGAAGATGGGTTCCGCTAAGAACAGAAGATGGTCAGGCGAGCATAGTAAGGAGGAGAGAGCAGCTGCGATTTACCGTATACAGCATTCTTGCCCTTATATTGAACAAACAGTCAAGAATCAAGTATTGGCGGTAGCGCGCGAGGACACCTAACAGATTGAAGGCAATCAGTATGCGTTTCAAACAAAGGCGGGAGGCAAAGGACCGCCTCATTCCCCAGCCGCGGTAGGATCGGCCTTGGCCGACCGTCAAAAACACGCGACCCATGACCAGAGGGCATGGAGCTTTGATACAGTGATTGCCATAGAACCAGTGAATAAGCTTTGATGTCAACCCTCAAATTCACACGACCGGAGCCGGCTCGGAGGCGAGGTTGGGCATGTAGGAAGGAGCGGGAAGATTCATCTGTACATTGAAATGTCGAACATAGGGTTCTGTTACCCTGATCAGACAATAAAAGGATTTATATAAGCTTTGATGTATACAGCTCCTTGACCTCAAGGCGTTTGCTTTCACTTCGAGACTTCTAGCTAGAGGAAGCGGGTCGATGAAGAGGCTAGGCAGCTAAGTACCACTTACTTCTGGAGAAGCGGCCCATGTCAAAACTCAGCCAGAGGAGGGGGAGAGATTAAGATTACTCAATATCTTGGTTTCATGGCTGGCAAGATGAAGTCGCTCAGCAAAAATACACGCAAAAATCAGAGCCAGAAAAGCCTGACCTTCTCGCCGCCAAATGACTTCGATCTGCGCAAGCTAAGAGCATCATCCTGCTTGATGCATGTACAGCCGATGTGGATTGTGACGTCGAATGCAACACTAGGACATGAAGATTCGAATTGTCAATGGCCGTACTCACAGTTACCATAAAGCTAGTAACCCCCCGCGATTGCTTGCCGATGTTAGCTATGATGTGGTGACAGCGCAATAGACTGTGATTGAAAAAGGAATCATGTATGTTTTCCGGCCTTGCACCGACATCTTATGTCTTGTGCGTCAAAGATTGCCTCGCAGATATGGCACAACGTCTACGCTGTCACATGTTCAAGAAGGTGCGAGAAAGCCAGCGCAGACTGTACAAGACAGGCACTGGAGCTTTAGCTGTGATACTCCTCTGCGCACATAGATAGATGCATTGCCTTGCGGCCCAAAATTCAGAGATTGGGGTCTGCAATGCACCCGAGGAAAGAAAGAGATGTTCAGAACGGCCTGACTGAAGAGTAAATTCTCTGCATTCCCCAAGAATCAGAGAGGACAAGTCGCTGTAAAACAGAGTGATAGATTCGGGATGATGCGGTATACATTAGCCACAAAGGGTGCGCAATCAGTGTGTGAGCATCGTGCGCTTCGTGGTCGAAGATGGGTCCCAGCGGGGGCTGCAAGAAGCATACGTCATCAATAGGCACACAGGGAAGATGGCTCGAGTAGGATACCAACGGGTGCGTGCGTTCCCTGCGGGAGCGAGGCAGTGAACATGTGAAGGTGAATGACGTATGTAAACTGCAGCACGCACCACTTGGTCCCACCAGGGAACAAGGAAGCTTAATTAGACACATTTGAGTTTAGCCAGCAGTGTGGACAGCGAATGGGATAGCTTACGGATGTATGGGTCGGGAGGCCTCTTCTCTGCAAGCTCAGCCTCAGCCTCTCTAAAGATGCTCGCAAGCGCACGGGGGACGTGGACATTCCTGCAGAGGGTATCATTAGCTCTATATATCATCGCCTCCTTCTCCGGTAAGACAGGACACGCTTCGCCCTCTGAATGGTACGTGAAGAGTGAAGTGATCTCACCGGTTCTTCTCGAACTCGCTCTGATGTTCAAAGCACGCGCCTAAACAAGTCATACCGCACCACCCAATCCATTTCATTCTTCAGCATCCGCTTGTAAAGCGACTTGACGTAGAGCCTGTGGGCCGAGGTAAAGGGTGAGGGTGGACATGGTTGGATGGTGAGCACGTCGTCCGACGCTGACCGAAACTTGAACGAACTTGATTACATAATCCGTTTTGGATTTTCGTCTCTCCGCCAGTCCCTTCAAGTCCGGCCAAGCAGCCAAGCTGAAACCCGTTCGCTGAAGGTGTTTTCCGACGATAGTTCAGATCTCAAGACAGTATCAAAGAAAAAACATGTCGCTCGGTCCATCGTCATCTGCTTTGCACCTACAGGCTGCCCGTCCACCCTCCACTTCCACTGCGTATGTTTTGCTTATTACTTCATTATCTACCACTGCGACTCCCTGGTTTCTGAGCCATACGGGCCTCACAACGACTTCTCTTCCAATATCAATTTGGTCCAGACCCTCCCAATCTCATCGTATATGCGTCTATATCTTTGCTCATGGAAGATTTTGAACCTGACAGGCGCACCCCATCATCTGTATCTATCCACCCTGTCGCCCTTTTTTGTCCATCCTCGACCACTATCTTCGCCGCACTGATACTCAAGAACGTGTCATCGGAACTCTCATCGGGACGCGGTCTGAGAATGGCGAGTAGTCGAAGTTCGCTCTGCATTTGCCGTCCTGCACAAGCGAGACTAGCGAGCAGGTTGCGGTAGACAGGAGTACCACCGCGCCATGTACGAGCTTTCACAACGCGTTACCGAAGGATGTCAGAACGGATGGTGCGTGCTCTGTTCCTGAGGGAGAGTGTGGAGGTTTGACCATCGTCGATGATGGAACAGGTACTCGACAGTCGAACCTGACACACGTACTCTGCCTTGATTCAAAATTTCTACTCTCAAGAAACAGCACACATCTTGCCA
>JBCAQO010000146.1:0-21455 GCA_039111635.1 Heterobasidion occidentale | reverse complement strand
GAGGGCCTATATATGACCAAGCATATCTATCTGAACTCAAAGCTCAAACTCCGGGTGCCCGCGCTTCCCAACCACCAGCCGAACGTTACGATGTATCGATGGCAGATGTCGACCCCTTGGAGGTGAATGACACTCTGGGTAAACAATGGCACGAATGCTTGGTTTCTATCTGTGCAATATTGACTCTGGTCTTTGTACTATAGGTGTCAGTGAAACCACAATTCCATCCGAATCATCCATTCTTGCTGCGAAGGCGAAACGAGATCGGTTGCGCAATGTCAAACATCCGGACGAAGACTTCATCTCGTTATTCCTTACTGGACAAGGCGATGAGTATCAAGGACCGCATCCAGAAAGTCGCTTAGTGCGCGAGGAAGATGAACTCGGCGAAGGCGATGATGGTATGTCTTATCTATGACACCTAAATGAACAAGCTAGTGATGAATATTTTAGAATTTGCGGACTTTACGAGCGCACAGGAACGGATCGCCCTTGGAAAGAAGTCTAAGAAGGTCGAGGCGAGCAAGCGCAGAGACGAAATGAAAGAATTAATAGAAGACGCGTTCGTCTCTTCTGTGCAATCAAATCACAAGTTCGCTGACAGTCATAGCTAGGGTGGAAGTAGATGATGAGATGGAGGAGTGGAGCAAGCACAGCTTCGCAGAGGGGGGATGAAGGCTGAAGACGAGACTGCCCTAGCTCCTGTGAAACAGGTGTACAAGGCAGCTCCAAGTGCGTTCAGTCTCAATGCAAATAAAGCTTCAATTCATAGTCTCTGCAGTACCGCCGCTGACACCAATCCCCACGCTGGATTCTGCGGTCGCTCGTCTCACCCAAGCTATGACTTCTCTAACGCAGTCTCATGGTCAAAACACCAGTACGATGGCAGCCTTATCCGCCGAACACAATCTGCTCGACGAACGAGAGAACGAGATGCGACAACTGATCACAAAAGCTGAGTTGAAGAGAAGTTGGTTTGCAGCTTTCAGGGATTGGATAGAAACCATGGCTACATTCCTCGAGGAGAAGGTTTTTTTTATATGTCGTTCATCTTCTTAAGAGGGGCTAATTCTGACTCGATTAGTTCCCTCAATTGGAGAGGCTCGAGGAAGAACAAGTGTCACTACTCAAAGAAAGATACGACATGGTCAGCGGACGACGGCATGCAGACGATTTAGACGACCTATCTTCGTTCTTAGGGTCTCTTCCTGTTGTCCCGCATACAGAAGCAGAAGAACTGGATGAATTGGGACGTGTAGTGCCACGTTCTAATCCTACGGCCGCTCGACGTGATCGTCAATATGACCGTGCCACTCGTCGGTCTCGCCGTCGGGTGTCTGGCAGGCGCTTTACCACTGAGTCTGAAGACGGATATTCCACCGATGCAAGCCTGCCTCCATCTGACGCTGCCGATTACCAGTTGGCGCTTGAGAAACTATCACAAAAACGCAACGATGTGTTATCAGATGTGCGGGCGGGGGACTTTAAGGACCCCAACCTTGGCCTCAGCAAATGGTTTGGTGAATGGCGGGAGCAGTTTGGGGACATATATACTGGTGCTTGGGGTGGATTGGCCCTAGTTGGCGCCTGGGAGTTTTGGGCGAGATTAGAGTTAATTGGATGGATCCCTTTCGAGGTATGTACTGATTTTCAACTACGATTTTCTCCTTTTTATAACAACGAGCAGCAGAGTACACATAGCTTGGACAGCTTCGCGTGGTATAAAGCTTTGTACGAGTATGCCCGACCGCAGCCTCGCAACACCTTCGAGGGCGACGATAAGTCTGAGCTGGGTCCCGATGGAGACCTTGTGTCTGCCATGATATCGACCGTTGTCATTCCCAGGCTAAGTATGATCATACAAGGCGGAGGCATGGATCCCTACTCTGCGAAAGATGTTCGTCGGGTCGTGGACTTGGCCGAGGAGATGGAACTGTCCGTGGAAAAGAACCACATCAAATTTCAAGTGAGGAATATATCTTACCATATTTAATCTCTACTTTCATCACTCTTATGAATACTGGCATTCAGGTGTTGCTCAAGGCCGTGTGTGCATGTTTTCAACGCGCTGTAACCGAGTGGGAGGCCTTGACGCAACAATATCTGGCTCAGAACAATCCGTCTTTCGATCCAGAGGCTATCTCAGCACGCCGGCGAGTTCTATCGCGTCAACGGAAGTTGCTAACCGGCCTTCTCACGTGGAGGAAGTACTCTGGAGAGCAATTCGGTCTAGGGGTATCAGCAGAGAAACTTGTACGCGACTGTATGCTGCCTCTCGCTGAAACTGGTTGGGAGGTCGGTGGTGAGAATATCATGCGGATGGTATGTTTTCCTTAATGCAATTCGCCGGTGAAAGCTGATGTGATCCCACAGGTTGGATCGATGCTGCCCAAGGAGCTGGTTCCATCTCCGTTGAAGACTCGACTGCGTCTGATCTAATGTGGTGATGTCTACTTTGCGTAACAACCCGTTTGAAAGATTAATATGAAGAACATGTGCAAGAGGGCACGGCAGTGGCAATGCCCACCTTTTTTCTTCAATGAAACCCGAGAGCGTTCAGCAGCGCACATTGTGCTCAGAGACATCGACGCTGCTGGGTGCTTGTCACTTGGCTCCTCGTCCTTGCCTCTCTAATCTCTCGGGAGATTATCATTCGAAGCTAAACTGACCCGCGCACTGTCCTTGGGACGAATTTTTGTGTGTTGCGAGGCTCGTTCCGCTGTCTGACATATTTGTTCTCGTTCCAGGAAGTTTAATTAAACTCAATAACTCGTTATAGTCCTTGTGGCAATATACTCTCGATCTCTTTGTTCTATCACACGCTGATCGAGCTTTCTGGAAGACTACGCAAGTTGACCGTTGGCCACTTCGAACACGACCACTTTCCTCTGGTATCTATATCAACGCTCGAACCACGTTATCCTATTCAGGAAGGCATACTTGTTCGGCAGCGCGGGGGCTCCTAGTTCTGATTGAATTGCACACATGCTCGAATGCTTCTACTCACCTCTCCTTGGGGTCATCACTAGACCGTTCCGAAGGGTATTGCACGTTGCCGTCCGTTCATTGTCGCCAGCCCGTGACAGCAGATGATTCTTGGAAAGCAGCACCGAACAGTGCAACTACAGTGCATTCCATGCATCCTTATCGAGGTAATTCTTTGGAATTTTTGGACAGCAGTGATGCGCTTAAATCTCATCTCAGGCTTCCAGGGTTGGTGTGTCAAATCCGTTTTCTTGCATACAATGCGACGCAGCGGTCGACAACAACGGTCTGTTTTTCCACCATCTCGGGAACGTGCAGGAATGGCGTGCGTTCTTGCATGATGTACAGCTCACCTACTTCATTCCCTGGAGAATCTTGCCTGTCTGTGATGCCCTAGCCATGAGTAGTCCAACGATCTGTTCATCAAACTCTTGGTTACGAGGCCACGAAGAAGCTGTTGTATACAAGCCTTTTGAATTTTCATACTTCATTCACACCGGTCCTGGCAGGAAGTATTCAATCAGCTGTCCAATGTCGCACCCCCATCTGGTTGCTTTCGTGTCGTGTGCTTGGGCACTACGGTGCCGGTGCCGTGGGTCTGCGATTCGTCTATCTGTCCGCAGCTACTCAGCAGCTGGAATGACTGCAATCTCATAGCGCCAAAGCAAACTGTGCTTAGCCCGCGTCGCTGCATATTCGAAGTCGAATCAGTATGCATATCCCCCTACAATAAGATGGCAGCTTACACTGTATTCACAGATAAGCCATCCTATGTTTGAAACGTTCCACGGGTCTCCATTGGGCGTACTTGATGCGATATTCCCGGCGTGGACACGTTAAAAACAGGGCAGAAGCCAGCGTGACGAGACCATGATATCAGTAGATTTCGTGCGTCGTGTGACAGATCCGAGCTGCTTCTTTGCCACCCGAATTCTTGCATTGAATGGGCTTGACCAAGGTCAGCAGGTCTGCTACACAGCCTTCCGAGCATCACCTGGTGCACAGTTCTGAGTTCTCACCGGCCTGGGGCTATAGGATCCGTCTGCTCCCCGCAGCCTGTGATATAACCGTATTGAACGGTTGTCTCATTCAAGAGTCAGGATACTGTCACACAGAGCAGACATTGGGTCAACCTATAGAAGTAATAGGACGTTGAGATTGGGAAGACTTAGCGCTCTGTGACAGGCAAACTGCGGATGACTGTGACAGCGGAGGTCCTTGGCAAGCGTAAATTGTCAACCTGGTCACCTGGTCCTAAACGGTAAGTTACCAGGAACTTTTTCTCCCGCCTGTTTCCGTCTTCCTCGAAGAGCTATCCCTTGATTCTCTTCACATCCAGGAATGTGTGCAGTATGAGCACATCTTATTGAAGCTTGTCGTACGCCATAACTAAAAATGGCCATACTTATCAAGCCACTCTTGGGACTGCATTGTGGGATATCGGGGAGCTTGGCGATATCTCCTTTAGATGGTTTCAGTTGGGGGTGATTCTGCTGATATTTTCACGTAAAGCGTCCAAGTTCCCGTTGCAGATATAACCCGGAAGCGCAGGATTCTGGGTCTGGGCGCCCTGGCCCAGAAACATTCTTTGTGATATTCTGTACGTGGCACGCCGAAATAGCATTTACATACCACGGTCTTATCCGAAAGCAATTTCCCTCTCAGGTCAGGCTGACACCGGATCCTCAAACTCGATCATCCTCGAAGCGCTACCCTGCTCAGCTCGGATGCGTAATGCTACATGATCGCGATTGCAGCCTGACCGTTCTTCCGAGAGAGGCAGGGTGTAGCAGCATACACACTCGAGCTTCTATACAACGTGTTTGGCGGTCGGTGAAAGCATAGCTGAAACGGAATCGGGAAGAGGAAGGACTTGTTCCTCCATGCAAGGGCTTTCGAGATCGGGGTCGGTATCGGCAGCTCAATCTATTCTACTCTGTGTGGCCTATCCGAGGAACATGCATCTCATGCGCCTCCCGCTTTGCCACGGTATAGGGCTAATCCAGCGGATGACTGTTCTTGGAATGTCTTTCGGGTATAAAAGGTCGGCTTCTTTCCATAGGCTCTGCAGTCCCTCTTGGTCGACTGTTTCCTCCTCCTTCTCTTTCCTGGGTTCTGTGCTGCCTTTGTTGTACTATTGCACCATTTTGACGACCAGCATCATGTCCCTCCCCGTCTTGAAGTCATTTGGACGCCGACGCTCCAGCGATGCAATGTCCAAGGAAGTGAAGCATCTCGAGGATGTCGACGAAAGTCCTGAAGACTTTGAGGCTCTCCACGAATATTATACGAAGTATCCCAATCGTTGGTCCAGGGTTCGGTGAGTACACATTCCAGGCTATCCGAGCCGCACCAAACGAGTCATACAGTGAGCATCTCCGGGAACCCGCTGCGGAGATGCTGGGGACCATGATCCTCATCTTGTTTGGCAATGGTGTCGACTGCCAGGTGGTCCTCAGTTCCAACACAGCCGTATCTGCAACTCCCAAGGGCGACTACCTATCTCTCAATTTTGGCTGGGCATGTGGTACGTTGCATTCTTCTCTCTTCATCTTTCTGGACCCTTTGTTCTGATGACGCACACCTGTCAGGCGCCGCGCTCGGTGTGTGGGTTTCTGGGGGTGTGACAGGCGGACACATCAATCCCGTGGTAAGGCTCTCCGACCCTTCCCACTCCCTCATCCGCATTAGCTCATCTCAACAATGATCCATGACATGTCTCATTGATTTTGTTTCCCGCCGCGCAGGTGACACTTGCCTTAGCTGTCTTCAGGGACTTCCCATGGAAAAAAGTTCCCATATACATTTTTGCGCAGATCTTGGGCGCCTGGATCGGCTCGCTCATCGTTTTCGCAAATTACTTCCATGCCATCTACATCTTCGAGGGAGGGCGGAATGCGCTCTCTGTTCCTGGGACAGCAAGCCTATTTGCGACATACGCCGTAAGTAGCGTTTCAAGGTGCCACTATTGTTTTAGAACTAAAATCCTTCTCTGTTTCTCAGCTGGACTATATGCCCGCGGCTAATAGCTTCTTCGATCAAGTCGGTACAGTTCGCCCGATCATAAGGGTTGCCGGATCTGACACGAGTTCATAGTTTGTCGGTACATTCGCACTGGTGCTTGTCGTCTTTGCAGTATCGGATAAACGGAACGGACCTCCTCCTGCGGGCTTGGTACCATTGGTCATTTTCATCTTCATCTTAGGGGTCGGCACAGCCTTCGGAATGCAGACAGGTGAGTGGATCGCTGTCTGCTCTGTTGCAGGAGCTCACATGGATGCAAGGCTATGCGATCAACCCGGCTCGTGATTTAGGTCCCCGGATCATGACAGCCATGGTCGGCTACGGTCGAGAAGGTGTGTCTCAATCATTGTTGCTCTTCGAAAGTATGCTCAGAAGGTCGAACATAGTCTTTAACTTCCGCGATCAGTACTGGCTATGGTGCCCCATCCTAGGGCCGATAGCTGGTGGATTGGTTGGCGCATTTGTCTACGACGCACTCATCTTCCTTGGAGACGAAAGTATTCTAAATCGACCGTGAGCGTACTCGTTCTGTCTTGTGTCATCATATCAGTGTTGACTTTGTGCTGTTCTTTTTGGCTCAGGAACGCTGCGGCACGCAGGCATCACGCCCACGCCTTGAATGCAGAACGACAGAAGCCAATCGCAGGTGCGGCTGTTGACGAGATTGTATAAAGTAACGACGTGGCGATGATCATGATTTCTATCTCTGTAAATTATCATACACGGGTTCCAAGCGTCGAACGCTTCTTGGGTCTGGATCTTCAGTAGGATTGATTCAGGTTTCTTACCTTAAAATTTGTTCTTCTCTCGTAGTAGTTGGCCCGCATGTTGTGACTAGTCAGTGGATTGTCAATACAACTGCTTTTGGGCTATAAAACACCAGCAGAGTGTCGATGTGCAAAAGAAAGCGAGAGGAACCCGGAAACATTTAGCATGCCGGAGGCAGCCGGACAGACCGCAGCAGGCCGTCTCCGGAGGGTTGGTGCAGTGGTGTACGGTGAGAATTGGCTACAGTGCGCCATTGTCCTTGCTGCCATTCTCGTCATTGCCATCCATGTCGTCCAGCAGACGTTCATCCCTTAACTCGCTGTCCTCAAGCGATCATGGAAGCCCATCTTCACCCCTTCTGCGCGACACCCTTTCCAACGCGACCCTCATTTTCGTTCAGGACGACGACGACGACGACGAACCTTCCAGCGCCCCTCTTGATTTCTCCTCGGACGATGATCTCGCAGACGACTTTGGTTCTCATCTCGACCGCATCAGAACTTCATCAGTCCCTCCTCTCTCGCCCAGTCTTATCCTCCTCTATCTCCTCACGCCATTCCTGAAGCTCGGTTCGATGTTTATTCCCGACACGGGTACACCACTCAATCGATCAATTCCGGTGCTCTTGGCCTTCGCGCTCTTCGCAGCATGCTCAAGGCATTTGTGCTATATGTTAGCGAAATACGTTCATAATCCGGATTTGGAGGAAATTGTATTAGATGCCTTCGCGAGAGGGAGAGGGAAGGAGCGGCGTCGGGCGTTTTTGAGGTCTTTGGTGAGGTTTGGAACGGGGCTCCTGAGGTGCTCTTGGCCACCATGTATCTGCGAGGTGAGGATCTCTTCTGCAGACATGCAAACCCTAATAACGTTTTGTTATGCTTCGATAAGCATCGGTTGATGCACTGCTGCCTCTTTCCCCCACTAAGATGCCATTATCCTCCCGGATAGTCTTCAGCATTTTGTTGTCCTTGTTCATTTTGCCTCTCTGCTTGGCGCCCTCCTTGGCGGCTAAGCGCGTAGTGTATGCTACATGGGTATCCGTTGCCGCGTATATTGTTTGGCTAGGAAGCGTCTCGTTCGCTCACGCCCAAGGTACACTGGATGTCAGTGCTGGACGGCTTCGAACAGGGATACTCTGGCAGGGAACCAGTTGCGTGTTTCTAATTCACATTTCCATGCCCTTGGCCGTCTAATTTGATACTAAACAGCTACTATTGCCTTCTCATTCGCCACAACTTGGACTCTCCCTCTATATGCTTCTCTTCAAGGCAGCGCCCACCCCCTGTCAACCACCAAGAAAAAACGTCACTCTTTCAAACTTCTATCAGTTGTTTCAATAGGTCTCGCCGTTGCCCTCACGCTCCCTCTTTGTTTCTTTGCGGCCGCCCCGATTCCCCCGGTAAGTGCCCTGTTCACTTTCTTAAAAATGCAAGGAGACACTAGTCTTCACAAGTCTCAAATACAGGACCTTTTCGCCCGCGCGCCGAATCCTCTGATGGCTGTGTCAAATACCGTTGTTCTTGTGTTGGCCATACCACCTCTGGTTGTTACTACCCCACCTCTTCCCATTCCAATGTCCCTTCGCCGTGCGACAAATCTACCGATACCTAAGCTTATCATATATTTGCTTATTCCCGCGCTCTCTCTCCTTCCTGCGCAACCGTCCGCTATATTGAGCGATATCATTCTAGTACTTGCGCTTGCAAGTACGTATGTCCTTCCAGGTATGTTAACTTCTCAGTATTCACTGCATTCATCGATTGTTAAATTCAACGCATCAAAAGCTGTATTGCATGTAACGATGCATCACTTCAAGCGCCCCCTCTCAATCGTGATTCCTTCTGCAGTCCACACTCCGTCTGCAGTCAACTTTGACCGGGCAGCGCTAGATCGAGCTGACGCTGACGAGCTGCTGCAGCGCAAGGAGCGCACATTACAACGAAAGCGGCTAGGGCGGCGGCTCGTGTGGGATGTCACAGCGTGGGCTCTTCTTCTGCCTGTTGGAGGCGGGGGTCTTCTGTGGGCCATTGGCAGGATCAATGGGACCTGGTAGCCTCCTGCGTCGCCGTTGATTGTACAAAAGCGCACGGGATGGGAAAGGTGATAGAAGCGATTTTTTGTTGATCTATACTAATTCTTGTATGGAGCGCCATCGCTCATGGCTATATGTTTGTTTATCCCAGTGTTGGATCTGCATGGGTATATGTAGCTTAGGGCTACGAACAATTCCTTCGGCTTGAGGCTGGGGACGGACACTGTATTTCTACGTACTTTCTTCATTTACGTATACGAACGCTCGCGGGGATCATTATCAAACTTGTCTCTTCTTCTCTTGAACATAGCAAATTCGATAGTTCTTCGACAGCGTTGTCGTGGAGCAGTGTGGAGCAGAGGAGCAGAACTTCCGGGTATTGTCGCGGACGACACGGCCGCGGACCTCGAATTCTCCAGACATCATTGCCTTGAGTACCGACTTGTCTACTCCACCACAACCACCTTACTCGTTGTTTTTTGGCGATATGACTCCTAGCAGGACGGGAACACTCCTATACGCACGTTTTACTCACCAGAAATCCGACACCTGCGGCTCTCATCTAGTCAGCGCTAGCGCCGACGCGCAAAACCAGTCGAAGATACTCAAGCATCTCTACGACGAACCTGATGATGCCATGGAAGAAGGGAAGACGGATGATGTGCGTCAGAATGGACTGTGAACTTCGTTTGTAGCAGCCGCTGCATCTGACGCCGCAGCGACTCATACAGATGATCAGGCCGAAGGAACCGAACAAGATACATCCACTGACATCTCCTTTTCTCTATCATATATTCTGCCTAGTCCTCCGTAGGAACGTGAGAACGACGTTCCCCCAATGTAGGTCGCTATGTCTCCATAGTTACTAATCCACTTACTTACCTCTTCGTCAATACGTTCAAATTCTTTAGCAATCCAAGTTGGATAGCGGGCCGCTCGAATGCACGTCCTCATCAGAGCCCCTGACGACTCCGGCCCTCAGCTCTCCCTTGATGACTCTAAATTAGCGCATTCCATTTAGATCTCTTGGCCTGATACTTTGACATGGGATATGCAATCGATACATGCATGCACTGCGCTGTATCTGAACATACTTGTTGTACAGGGAGTCTTACCTTTCTGGTTCCCATCTGTGGATCTCAACTCTCCTTCGGGTTCATTTTGATTACTCCTGGATGGATCATGTGTTAGATGTGGCTCCTTCTATTCCGGTACTTGCACCAGCATCTTTGTTCTTGAAATTCCGAGTCTGGGATCTCGACGCATGCTGACTCCTTCCCTTCAATCTTGAATGGGGCTATCCTTGGCTATCCATTTTGTTCACTAGTAACACATCAACATGTGATAACCATCTGGCTGTGGCGGACCTTGTGGAACCAGCCATTTCCTGTGCTTCTATGGCGTCTGCTCACGGGAAGTTTTCAAATCCAGAACACGGATCTCCATTCGGTCTGAGAGAATATCCACTGTTGGGGAACCATCCATTGCGAACCTTGTGAACTTGACTTTCAGGCGTCTGTTTTTGCTCTATGCTGTTTGACTTAGGCGAAATTATTTCTCCGTCCCCGTGGGCTGCCTCAGTCCATGCATCTTGAGCACTCCCGAGAGGTTTTGACAGAAATGGGGAGGTATTGACCTCCAAGTTCAAGATTATCAACCGCCATATATCGCGAGGCCCAACGAAAGGCGCGAACCTTTCCTTTATGCTTCCATCTTAGCAAGAGCCGGCTGGGAATGCTTTCGCTCATCCTGGAAACGCCCTTGTCTCATGAATGCCTCTTATGGATTATATCCCTCTCATCCCCACGTTTTTCGTGTCCACATATAGCTGTTCACCGATCTGATCGCTGCGACTTGCCTGGCCCAGCAAGCCTACAAGGTGCCATATGTGTTGAGTGTGACAGGGATGTAGGAACGTATTCGCCTCTTCTGACGCATCCTTATCTCGATACACTGTGTCTAGACCAGTTAGTGACTTTGAAGGAACGCCCATAGATCTTTTGGGCCTCGAGCTGTCCAGCCTGGCCAGGAATGCATACGACAACTGGGTATCCTTCTTTTTTCTCCTTTGTCAGAATCTCACTCGTCAAAGTAGTGCATCGTCTTGTCTTGGCCTCGCGAGTCGAATGCAATGATGCCATCTTCGTCTATCCCCATGCAATTCTGCCACGAACAGACGCCCCCCACAAATGCCCAGATATGAACGTGGAATGCTTCTGATTATCAGGAATGACATTCTTCCAGCCCGTACATCCGAGACTGTCAACCGAGTGATATCAAGTATGGGGTGATGTAACAAGGTCTCTTTGAGGAGATCAAGGGAAAATATCTATACGTTCTCTATTCTGAATTTGAGTACTGTCCCAAGGGGAATGTGTATAGATGTTGCCCAGATGTCGCGAACAAGAGCGTCTCTTTGCCTGTCTCCAGGATTTGTAGCGCCGTGACATCTCCTTCGAAGTGAGCGGCCAGTGGGCTTGCGTGGGCCTTGCGTCGCGAGGGAGTGTACACCGGAGCGGGGGACGACAGTTGTGCGCCGGTGACCAACGACCACGCTCTGATGCGATTGTCTTGACCTGCTGCAAAAAGGTAAGATCGGCATGGACTTATTGCGTGCGGCTGTTTGTGCAAAGATGAAGATGAGATGTAACAGCAGTAAAAGATGCACTCAAAACTACTGACAAGATTATGTCTGTAGGACCCAACGTGACCACTGAACGTCATGATAGACTGCATCCCACGCGAAAAGCGCAAATCGTGAAGGCTAATCTATGCAAAGTTAGGCCACAGCTCAAAACGAGGGAGTGAAATGACAAGCTCTTACCTCTCCACGGATTGTGCTGACCAGTAGCTGATACTCGTTTATGCCGTTCATGTAAATGACTGAATTCGCCGATTCCGGTGTGAACTTATAGTCAAACACAGGATGTCCAGAAGGCGACCCTTCTCGCATATCGAATCTTTTGATCGACCCATTTCTTGCGCCTGTATAGACAAGATTCTGAGAACACCTGCCTCAATAACGCACAGAATTTTGGAATCCGAAGCAAGAAATTTGCGAACCCGTTTTTGATGCAAGGCCAGTACATCGCTGTCTACATTGAGTGCTCGGAATTTGTCTGGGTTCCCGATGTCGCCCAAGTACATAGCGCGATTGTGCATACCTACCAGCCAGTTCCAGTTCGAATGAGTTTCACGGAGATAAACTGCCAGTATCAAATCCGCGTCAGGTATGACTTACCGAGGACGATTGCGCGATCTGCTAGGTCGCAGGTCCAGACATCGTAGATAAGTTTGGCGTCTGGTGTTAAGACAGTGACGCTGGAGTTACACGAAATATCGCTCAATTAGACAGGTAAGATCACTGGTTATAAAGATTCTTCGACTAACTCATCCCCGGCAAGACGTGCAGAGTCTTGCACTACAATCTTACACCGTGGGCCAAACGATGTGGCACTTGATACGCAATCAGAACAATTCTGATCTTTGAATACTAAAATAATACCTACGCAGTGAGTGATTTTGACATGCAAATGGAGGAAACCTATCCGGAAAAAAGTGAAAATTTCAAAAAAGTAGTGCAAGATCAACACTATACATACTGGAGATCCCAAGCTGTAAAGAGCTGTCCAGTCAGACAAGTGGTTGGAGATGTCTGCTATTCGATCAGTCACAGGGTAATCCCAAGAATATAACAGGCCGAAGGAATCTCCCAGTACGCTCCGAAGGTGCCCATTTTGCGTTGAGATCTATGCCAAACGCAAATTCATGAGTGAATAAAGTTAGAAATATGCAGTTAGCGTTACACGGAAGGCGGTGACATCCTCGCACACTGTGGGAATGTGGATACAGTTGCAGGGCGCAGATGCGGCCTCTATCTGTGATGTCAGGATGTTCCTGTATGCATCAATTATCAAGGATACTAGGCTTTCTTCGCTGCTTATGACATGCCTTTTGCTCCGCTCTCTTCTTCGAGACGAGTACGACGAGCGTAGGTCATGGAAGACATGTTGCAGATGGCCAAAGTTGGAGACCAGCCTGGTTGACTTGGTTTTGACCTTTCCAGATGGACACGCACTTAGCGGTCTCGAGCTGGACTCCTTTTCTGTAGGTTTTGGCTTTGAAGATGATGGAAAATAGCGATTTTTAGCTTCATCGAAGTAGAATCCTGGTAGTTCTCGAGGCGGCATGATGCTCGATGTCAAGGACAGTTACTCAATTTGGAGACCGCGGAGTTTAAATACTTCACTCTCCTTGACCTCGTCACTGGCCGCATCGACCATCTAAGGTAAACATAACTACATAAGTCATGGTGCCGTACAAGTCCGTCATTGTCTCACCTTGAATCATTGGCTTCAAGTTCCCAAGCTGCTTGGCGACCAAATCAGCGCTCGATGCTCAGGGCTTTTCGGATCTGCTCACCACGTCACATCTAACACACCTTCAACTCGACGGTGTCGACGTCGGATGACTGCTGTCAAGTATGTTACTTCGATCAGTCTGTAACCCTCTGATGACGAGGTGATACAATTGGATAGACTACCTGGAAACATATGTTCATGCTGACTTGCTTGAGGTCTTAAATGCAGGTATATAGCTACCCGCACGCGACCGCACATCATCGGCAGATGCTGGCAGCAATTTAGGGCTGTTGGTCCATCTTCTGAACACGAGGGTGAGTGGATCTGACTTTGTGACCCTGAACTGCAACGACCTATGTGCCTATATCAGAATGGCCGTCCCCTATATCGACGTCATCGACATTCGAAGTGCGGAAATCTACATTCGTCGCGCACTGCACTCGCCTGCACTCGCTGTCAGATCTCCCTGCGCTGATCTCGCATCTGCATCGATCGACATCTCGGCTCAAACGTGCAACGCATTGCATGTACGCGTGCCGCATAGCCTCGCCGGAGTCCGATGTGAGCTCAGGGAAAACGCTATATCGTCAAGATGACGGCGGGGAGAAAGGCGCAGGTGAATTTCTTGCTGACATTCTGGAGAAGGGTGAGTGCCATGATACAATCGTCATAGTTTGGCGATGGTATGGCGGCGTGAAGCTAGGCGGCGAGCGATGGAGGGTGATTGGACGGGTGGCTAGGGAGGCGTTGAAGAATGGAGGTTTCTTCAACGACAAACAGGATGATCTAACGGATCGAAAGCGTAAATGTAAGGGGAAAGGCAAATAAGTATAGTTCAGTTGAGGCCTGTTCACTCTTGCTTATTCTTCGGTAGACCGTGCATCTATAAATTCGTCAGTAGCTGATCTCATCGCAGATTCTGCTTCAAAAGTTTTTTGCATTTGTTGCTGTTCATTCAGTACCAGGCACTGGTCGAAGCGCTGGCTTGGGAAATCAGACACTGATGGTCTGAATGGGGTTTCGGCGGGCTATCGAACATTCAGCGTACATCGTTCTTATAGCCTGTCCTATTTCGCTCCCATCTCTTCCAAAGCAGGTTGGGTGCTCGTATTGATTTCTCTGCTGCTAAGGCCCATAGGATACTCCGGCTCGTCTAGAGCGCCGGTGTGAGACATAATTGGATGCAACTGCGGCGGTGTTTATGAGAGCCTCGAACACACGTAAAGGGACCAATGTGTTACATTGCCATCGATGAGCAGTCCGAGACTCAACTGCGGAGAACAAGCGAAATGGATGGCATCGTCCAGCATCAGCAATGCGGCAGACTTAGCGTGGAATTCATGCTGCAACTACAGACTTGACTGAAGCCTGCACGCCGCTTGGTTCACAAGCTCGTGAGGCACAGAAAGGAATTGGAAAATCATCTTTTCCGACCAATGGTAGTTGCCAGATCTGGACGCTCGTAGCCTCCGATTGGCTTTTAAGCTTGATTTCGCTTCTCATTCCTCCATGGAGCTAGGACAAGAGCCCGTGCAGCCACTATCTGTTTGTATTGGACTACAGAGCAGGAATCTACTGAATCAACCACGTATAATGACAGACGCCCACAACACAGGAAATAGTTTGAGTAATGAGCATCGAGCACCCTAAAACTCCTAAAAACTGAGCCAAATAGGTGTGACGTAAATCTGTTTGGCCGTATCGGCCGATGCCACAAGATTCACTGGGCAAAAACAGTGGTGCTTGTCCGGTCAGTATAATTGGGTCGTCTGCTGGACACACGTCTGCAATCAAGCGCCATGTGATGACAGCGAGTTGGAGACGAGAGGAGAGTGTGTCCGTGGATGATCTCTGGGCATGATTGGTTGTCAGGGAGCGACGCTGTGGACCAGGGTATTATATCAGCAGGGGAGGTCGCGGCCCAGGGTCCACGGAACCGATTGTCGCCATCCATTAGGACCCTGTTCCGGCGAGAACCCTCAAGTTCACGTCCGTCTCCCTCAATTCTTTCCAAATCGCCATGCTCGCTCAGCAAACGCACGCCCGTCCTATATTATCCCCGTCTCCCGACAAATTCAACCGCCCGGTCTCTTCCTCTTTCCTTCTCTCTTTCTCTCATCTCGCTGATCCTGCAAGGTCTCCCCACGTTCCTGACTTGCTCACCGCGTTCTGCACACAAGATTCCTTGTCAGTCCACACAGAGGACTATTTTGGAGTGCTTGAACTCTCACTCGTGAGTGTCCGGTTCAGTTGGCCGATTGGCAGATGGCACGCGTTTGTATCACGCGTTCCTCTACGTTAAATAACCTCACAGCACAAGCAACACGTTGCGCGCCAGTTTTGACATGTAAACCCACGCTGGAGTGCTGATCCTTATTTGATTTTGCTTCAGGTTATTGATTCTCTTCTCTTAAACCCCTCCATCCGATCGCTCTCCTTTCCTTCGCCACCCCTCGGCGAATCAGAGACGACCTACGAACCGTTGTATACATTGGAGGCGCGTTTCCCCCGCAGGAAGACCCCTTACCAAGAGGACAATATGACCAAGAAGCGGCGCTCTCTGCAGTCTATCTTTATACCCAACTTCTTACAGCCTTCCTCTTTCGTCTCTGTCCATACGCCTACTAGCCCCACTTCGCGTTCGCGCTCAGAATCTGTATCATCGAACCTAGCGCGCCAAATATCATCCACTCCATCTACAGAATCATCTCACAGCGACTCGACCTCATCGTCACCTCCTCCAGACTATCTTCTAGATGAGGACCCTTTCGCGAACCTGTCACCTGCCCCCATCAATTCTACCCCCCTCCCGTCAGCCTCATTTGACGTGCCAACGCTGTCCCGCCCATCGCTGGACTTGGTTACCACCGGGTTATCTCCGCTTGCGAAATCCCGTTCTCCTCTCACGGTAACTCCCACTTCTGAGGAACCCCGGCGCCGCCTCTACAGCAGTCCGTCATCACCCTCGTTGAGAGAGACCCTTCCTTTCATTGCCACAAAAACGTCCCATTTTCCTGTTTACGCGACCGCTCGTCATCGGCGTCCCGCCCACACACGGCCGGCTTTTGTCACACGTCCATCACTCCCTTCTTTACGTACCCTGTCGCAATCTAATGCGGCCTATCCCATCAAGGTGCGTCAACCTGACGGAACTATTTCATATGTTATCTCATCGCCCGATATTTCACCAGGCGCGCAAGGGATCCTTGGCCGCTCGGCTTCCTGCCGAGCCTTGGGACATGGACATGGACCGCAGTTCCAACGAACTCGAAGCCCCGAAGCAGGTGTTTGCCGCAGAGCGGAGTCGGGACCTGTCGCATCCCGATTTAGACACACTTCACATTAACTCGGAGCGAGTTCCCAGTGAGGAGCTAAATGTTCATTCGGCGGAGCTGCCGAGCGCAGCGTGGACATGTTGCGAAGAGGAATCTTCACACGGGCGGACTGAAGGGAGCACTCGCTTCGTTCAGTCGCCCGACTCTCTCGAGGACACCACTCAACACAGTCTTCACAACGGCAACAACGACATGTTCGATTCTTTTTGGGATATAGTGGAGGCTCTGTCTTCGCCGACACATTCACGATCCTCTTCTACTTCTTCGACATCTACATTCTCCCCTTCTCCTCCTACTTCCCTCCTTCGCTGCCACGATCAAGCGATGATCTATCGACAAGCGGGTCATCTTCTGATCATTCATCTCACAGCCATGCTCGGGTTTTCTCTGAAGAGCTCGAACTTGATGCCGACCTTGAGACTTCCCATCATTCATCGTCTCTATCCGCTAGTGCCAGGTCAGCGTCTTTGTCGCCTGATCCAGGTTCCACACCACACACACCCTCTTTCTCAGCTCTCATATGCCAGGTGAATTTCCTGGCTCTGAAGACTTCGAACCAAGCTCCTCGGCAGGCACTGTTCGTGGCTCGTTGTACTCAATGGCAGGTGACAGGCCTTCTCCGGGATCTAGCGGCGAGGATGAAGAATGGCACTCGAGTTACGAAGGTGAGGCCTCATATGGCCATGTCAGTGAGCCCATCGATGGAGGAGACGAGCATACAAACTATCACCGCCGGGAGAGAGACCACGATGAGAATTGGCGAGATCGGCGCGGCGACGGTGGCAGGGAGCAGAGAGGGTACGGCGATGGAAGTTCCGGTGGAGCAGGCGGTGGGCGTAGTGGGGATGGAGCTAGTGGAGGCGGCCGACGCAATGGGGACGATGAGGAAAGAGACGATCACCGTGACCGTGATTCTACGTCCGCGTCTTCCACGAGTGATACGGAGACTTCTAGTTCCGACGACGAGTCTGATCATCCTCAAAGATCTCGCACCCAACGCTCGACCGGCGCTGTGCCTGTGCAAGACCCAAACACGAGTGACGATGACGTTCCGCTAGCCCAGCGGATCCCGACTGCACTCACTGCACAGCGAACAATCCGAAGACAGGTCCGCAACGAGAACGATCAGCGCCGGCGCGAGCGAGCCCTCAGACAGCAGCAGCAAGAACGAGATCGACGGCCTTCAGACGCCCATCTGGATGTTCCTCGTCATACACCCCGCCGTCCTTCATGGGACTCGAGCTTCGCCGCTCGTCCGACCGATCTCACTGCTTCAGGCATATCTCCTTCGCTGGATGCCGTGGTCCCCGCTGCACCCTCGCGGATGACGCGCCCTCGCACCAAGACGTTACCTGGCAACATGCAAAGCCCCATGATCGACGATCTCAACAAGCGATTGCTCAACTTGCACCCCTCAGGCCCACCTCCTACTCCTTCCAGTCGCAGGTACATGTCGCAAGCCGAAAGCCCACCTCCAAAATCTCCTGCTTATGCTCCTGGTCATGCTTCAGTCGCCACGGCCGAAGAGGCACAACTTCAGAACAACTCGCAACCGAGGACCTTACGGCCGATGAAGTCTTTTCGTCGAACTAACATGCCTGATGGCGCTCCTGCACCCATCGCGTCAGGCTCTTCGGGAACTGGGTACCAGCATCTTGGTAGAAGTGCGACAACGTCACGGACAATCCAAAATGAGTCGCGTTTAGCAAAGGCTGCTATACCTCCCAGAGCTTCTACGACCGACGCCGCGCCCCGCCGCCAGAAATCCCTCCGTTCGCACCCTCCAAACGGGGATGGGGCACGGCCTGGTATATCTTCTACTCGTACCTCGGCTGAGCACGATCGGACACAGCGGCCGCCGATGCCTCCGATGCCCCCTGCTGAGGTTCTGAATACCTTGGCAGTCAACTCGGCATCTTTGGGATTCCAAGTGACTTCACGCGAGGTGAAAACCCAGGTGGCTTGGCAGCAGCGTATATTCATCGGTGATATGCAGCGGTTCAACATGGTGGAGATTGGACCGAGCACGACTGCCAAGGAGGTGCTCGATATGCTGGATCGCCAAGGACAGTTGGAGCAATGGGTTGGATCTGGTAGCTGGATGCTCTACGAAGTTGCTCAGGACTTCGGCATGGGTCAGTTTCCGCCTTTCTTCAGAACGAGCGCTGATCGTGTCTTCAGAGCGGCCCATCCGAAACTTCGAGGTCGTTTCTGATGTTATCAACTCTTGGGATAAAGATAGGACTGTGAATGCCCTCGTAACGCGAAAGACCCATATGGCAGCTGTTCTGCATCCATCCGTGCGTTTCACTTACATACCTTCCTGGCAACGCGTCTCTGACTTATGCCCGATTCAGGCCATGCCGACCAGCTCCCCTGTGTGCAGCGGTTATGTCGAATATGAGAGTAAAAAGGGCAAGTGGAACAAGCGTTGGTTAGAATTACGGGAGCACAGTCTGTGGCTCTCCAAGCGTGATACTGTGCGTCTTCTGTGCCAACACCGTCGGTATACCCTAACGTTGTTATTCAGGGGAAAGACGCGACCTTTGTTTGCTCGTTGTCTAACTTTGACGCCTACCAGATGACTCGTCCACACAAGGCGCCGAAAACCTTCGTCTTTGCCGCGAAGTCCACGGACAACCTTCACTTCTTTGAAAATACTGCCGATTACGTGCACGTCTTCTCCTGCGGAGATAAGGATGGTGAGAATTGGTTGCAAAAGATCCTTCTGGCTCGTGTGAGTGCATTATTCTCAGATTGTATCGCATCACCGCTGGGCAGCAAACTGATCATGATGCGGCTATTGCAGTCCTACATGATCAATCAAGAGCGACACATCATTACGAGTCAGGGTGCAAGCGCGAGCGCTTCAGCATCATCTTCCGGAGGCAGCAAACTTGCACGAGCGGGGACTCGTAAAGGTCAACGTCTTGCTCAACCTTTGGTCGCTGTATCAGCGCCGCTGTCTGCGATGAATACACCAATGACAGCTGTATTCGAACCTGGGTCGCTGCTATCAAAGCGGTGACCCGAATGTTTTTGTGTCGATCATATACTCATCTCACAGCTTCACACGCTCTTTAGACTCTTTGTATGTTTCAACACCCCAGTCTACTGTCCGCTCGTTATTCTTCACACCTATCTCACTGTAGCTCCTTCGTAATGTATTCGGTACTATCACGCTTCACCATTGGTGGAATATTATCTATCTGAATAACAAGGCATCCCGTAATCAAGCAAGCGGGGGAGACGCGACGCATATGTACAGTCGAGGAAATCGAACAAAATCGTGAGGGAATGGATCATGCTCAGTCCGCAGACAACTTCTGTTTCTTCTTGACAGGTTCATCTGGCTCTCCGACCTTTGCCTTGGGTTTTGGTGCAGGCTTTCTCGGTTTTGGCTTCGGTTTCGGAGCCTCCTCATCGACTGACATAGCATCGTCACTCCCGTCGTCATCCTTCTTCTTTGGCTTCGGAGCCGGTTTCTTCTTCGGTTTGTCACCATTGACAGGAGATTTGTTATTTTTCGCTGAGGGTTTTGCAGCCTTGGGCTGAGCCTTTGACTTTCCCTTCGGCTTGGTGAACTCGCGATCGCCGCTCGCGTCGGATGCCGTCGCGCCGCCTTCGGAGTCTGAGTCGGAATCGGAGGGCGAGCCTGCGTCTGACGACGAGGCTTGGAAATCTTCGTCTAGGCATCATGCAACACAGATAAGCAATGGCCTCAACAGGGTTGCTGCCGAATCTCGGCTGGTGGAGCATATGGCTTACCTTCCTCACTATCGTCATCGTTATCGCCAGTACGTTTCACATGTACTTCCTCATCGTCATCGCTAGCAACGCTCTGCATCTCCTCGTCGGAATCACCTCCAGCAAGGAGGATATCCCCGTCTGGCACCATTTCATTTTTGACGCGCACTTTCTTGTCCTTCAAGTATTTTTCCGTGGGCTCGTGCTCCTCCTTGTTGATTGATGTGAACGTATACTCTGGTCCACTCTTTGTAACGATCTTCAAGTCGAATGTTCGCGCGGCCGCAGCGCCCATGGCTGAACCAACACGGGAAAAGACGACTTGATGGATATCGGAAAGCTCGATGAGAACTGGTTGTTTCGATACAAAGAAGATGTATTTTTCGAGCATGAACAGGTCGCCTTGAATAGCCTTCAAGTTGGCTTTGATGCCCGGGTGTCCATTACGACTGGTGGCGAAGATATACGCGTGGATCATGATGGTGGACTTCTGGTCAGATTCATCGAAGCTCACCTCTGGAAGCTACCAGCGCTGATGATTTTCTTCTCAGAAAGTCCACGGAAAACACTGGACACGACCTCGAAAGTTGGATCTTCGTAGTGTTTCTTGAGTCGATCGTGCTTCGCGATTTCCTCACTGAACGCATTCAGTCTTCTAGCTTAAAACACCCCCATCTTCAAGAATAACTCACTCTTTCATGTTCAACTCAGCTGTAATTTCTTCTTCCCGACTGAACTGCATGACAAGATATTGGTAGCGAGTCTGACCTTGTCGGATCGGAGTGCTCAGAGCCAACTGGAAGAGACTGTGATGAGTGAAGGACACTCCATGATACCTGTAATACATACGATGAAGAGGACATGCAAATCATCCTTCGGTAGTAGGAATAGTCTTGAAATGCTGGTGTAGACGATCTTGTAATCATATGTTTTACCACGAAGGCGCAGGAATTCGGGGAACATGTCGACATCGTATCGACCTCTTGGTGTGAGCACCAAGACCTCCTCGAAGCTGAGAATCATATCGCCTGCTACTTGCCCAAGCTCTGCCTTCTCCTTCACAGTATCATGGAAGGCCTGCGCCGCACTCATTTCCTCCCCATCTTCCTCCTCATTGTCCGACTTCTGTGACCCTGCATCTGATCCTCGGACACGATGGCTCGTACCTGGAACGAAAAAGCGTATCTCGACCATCTCATCGGG
>JBCAQO010000145.1:0-21215 GCA_039111635.1 Heterobasidion occidentale | reverse complement strand
CCATCCCAGGAAGCTGTGGTCGCCGTCTCTCTCAGCCGGTGACTACTCTTATACTTCTCCAGTCGCACCAATCTATCCTGGTGCGACGAGGTGCTTACCCACAAGCCCTAAGCCCATGGCATGTGAATGCCTGTCTTATCAATCCGCTGTACCCACGACCCTTCCCATATATCCTCTACCAATGTCTTGAAGAACCATTGGTTCAGTTGGATCATAAGGACATGCCGAATACCTTGATGTACGCTCCGTAGTGGAGCCGCCTAGCATGTGATGGTTGAACCATCGGATAGACCAGCCCCGACGGGCTCCGATCGGTCAAGTCATAACAATGCGCACACCTCCATTAGACGGTGCTAGCGCGCTACTGCCATCGGATGTGGCCATACAAGTCTCGTATGTGGTCTAACAAAACCTAGATGGGTACAGCGCAGCAGTTGCCTACGCCCTGCACCGCAAACAAGTGTTCGATCATCACGTAAGGGCTAGCCAAGCCAGTGAAGTTATGTTCACTGCCGGTGCTCTAGTACAGGTACAAAACAATGCCTTAGACCTCACGCTACGAACTTTGTGGAAGATTCTACCACAATGGTCCAAGCCGAGGCGCATTGTCGCTCATCTTGTCAACTCCTACCAGATCACCCAGCTCAACAGGACACCCATAAATGGTCTGTTCAGTGCACGTCGACTCCGACCGTTCATTCCCAAATCAGGATCGCAGCTAGAAAGAGACCAAGCCCTATTCCTAGGCCAAGTAACATCACCCACGATAACGACACATGACATGACTACACCCAGAATGACAGCTCACTCGTCTCCCACGTCTGACCCACAAGTCAACAATGTGACCACGTTGCACCACAGTCCCCCGTGACAACTGGGCGACAATGCGCGGTCCACCTCCCAACCCAATTCCATCTCCGAAGGCCCTGGAACTGACCACGCAATGGGCACGTACAACTCCCACTTTTTCCCCCCTTGCGCTGTCACTTCAAAACCCCCCTCCTTCTTTGTTGTCACCAAAACCTTCCCCACCTCACCCTGCATAATATCCTTCCGATGATAAACACTAACCACCATTCCCCGCTCCACCCTCACATCTTCCTCCGGTGCATGAATTACCAACCAACACTCACAACTATCGAGAGAGTCATCCATAGGACGTGCTTGACATATGTAGAGCTGCCGCTCTACCACAGACAGCAGCTAGCAGGACAAGATTACTCCCTAATCAGGGGCTATGAAGCTGGGCTCACTGAAAGGGGTGATTGTGAAAGAGGAGCGACTTGCATGTTGTAGATGTTTTGTTAGACGCATAATTCACATGCTGGCATGTTCCTCATTCCTTATATCCATTCCCGAGGGGCATAACGTTTCCCTCTGTCATCCATCCCCACGATGCTTGGTCACTTCAAATATCGCTTAACAGATTTAACAATCCCACCTTTACGTATCAATGGCCTAGCCTGAGGCCAGACCCATACTGCACATATTTCATGCCGTGGATGAGCATCATAAACATAGACTGTAGATTACTGATGCATGTCGAGGACGATATGCATTTTTTGGTAGGGGCACATGGAGTAGGGAGTCACATACAGAGTAGAGAGGAGAGGAGCGGACGATGCCGAGAGGATGAGTCAGCAACACCATACGCAGTAGCTCACAGAGACGTAGAGAGAAAAGGAGATAGACCAGTGCACACAGACAGGGTTTCCCCCACTCCCACGAGACCAGCGCACACTCGCTAGTCCACTACACCGCGCGCTGCAACCGAGCGAGACCGGTCCCCGTCTCGTCCACCCTCGCCTCACTCTGCGCCGTCCTCGTCGTGCCGAATCAGCGCCAACGCCGCCTCGGAGCGCGGCACGAACGCGCACTTGAACGGCCTCGGCCGACTGCCGTCCGTCTCCGCCGTCAGCACCCGCACTCGCCGGCGCCAGCGCGCGACGCACCTGACGGACTCGGTCGTGAACGCCTCCTCCGGCAGCACCTCGCGCCCGTCCGCGTCCTTGGCCGGCACGACGTCGTACACCGCCAGGATGCTCGCCACCGTCAGCCAGATGTTGTCCAGCGCCAGCCACCGCCCGGGACACACCCTGCGGCCAACCGCGTCAGCTACCAGTCGCCCACCACCACGCGGACGCAGACGCCACGCACCGCCGTCCGAAGCCAAACGCCATGAGCGGGACCGCGTTCACCCCGCGCGCCTTGTTCCCCTCCGCGTCCACGAACCTATCCGCCACGAACCGGAACGCGTCCGGGTACATCCCCTCGTCGTGGCACATCCCCCTGCACAACCACCGCGTCACCCTCCTTACCGCATTACCCCACCCACGCGCGCACTCACCAAACATTCGGCAGCACCGTCGTCCCCCTCGGGATCCTCCACCCCCCATACACGTCCTCCCGCACCGTCGCGTGCGGCGACGCGAGCGGCGCAACCGGGTTCCACCGCTGCGCCTCCCACACCGCGCTCGTCACCAGCGGCAGCGCCCGCCGGTCCTCCAGCGCCGGCAGTCGCCCCGGCCCCGCGCCCAGCACGCCGTCCAGCTCCGCCTGCACCGCGCGCCGCGCGTCCGGGTGGAGCAGCATCGCGAGCAGGAACGTCAGCGCGGCCGCCACCGTCTGCGCACACCCGCGATCATTCAAGTCAGCGACGCAAGAGAGAGCGGCTGTCGGGCGCTCACCGTGTCCGCGCCCGCTGCGAGCGGGCGAGCGAGCGAGCGAGCATGCGCGCGGGCGGTCAGTCAGTCGATCGGGGAACGACGACACACGCACCGGAGTACGAGATCGCAGCGATGCCCTGGATCATCCGCACGTCCGCCTCCCGCCCCTCGCGCGCCGCCCGCTCCAGCTCCGCCGCCGCCACGCACGGCGCCGCCGTCCCCGCCTCCTGTGCCCCCCGCCACAGCGTCAGCGCCGCCTTCATAAAGCGCGCGTGTGCGCACACGCACCATATTGCGTCGGACCATCTCGAACGGCCGCTCGAGCATCGCAAGCGACAGCGCGCGCCACTCGCGCGCCTTGCGCTTGAACCCCGCCCCGGGGACCCACGCCGGCACGTATTTCACTGCACCCACCGTCAGCGCACACACACACACACAGAGGCGCGGGCGCACGCACAGAGAGGCACGTAGTCCACCAAATACGTCCCATAAATATCCGCGTGCGCAAGCGCCGCCGTCGCGCGCGCCGCGAGCCTTACCAGCGCGTCGCCCTCGCCCTCCCCCGCGACCTCGTGCCCATACGCGATCTTCAACACCAGCGCCGCCGCGTTCCGCCTCAGATGCCTCTCGTGCGCGCCCGCCTCCGCCTGCCCCGCCGCAGCGGGGGTGGTCGGCGCGGCGCGCAGGAGGCCGCGCAGGAGGGTGTGCGCGTTGAGCGCGGCGAGCGGGGCGTAGGACGGCACGACGCGCGCGTGGAAGTGCTTCTGGAAGAGCCCGCGGTGGCGGCGCCACGCGTCGCCGTAGGGCATGCGCGAGAAGGACCAGGCCCAGCCCATCCTGCCGCGCGCGCGCGCGCGCACGCACACGGTCAGTCGCCAGTCGTCAGCGGCAGCAGCAGCGGAGGGGAGTGCGCGCGCGATGCTCACAGCTCGCGCGTCATCGTGCGGCGCGGGCGCGACGAGTACACCGCGCCGCGCTTCTCGAGGAGCGCGTCGGCCGCCTGTGCCGAGTTGACGACGAGCACGGGGTCGCGGTACGCGCGGTAGAACACCAGGTCGCCTGCGTCCGGCGCGTCAGCGCATCCCCGCCGTGCACTCTGTGTACCACCGCTCTCTGAGGGGGGGGGGAGCGCACCGTAGACCTGTCGCCACGCGGTGTACGTGCGCCACGGCGCCGCGCGCGAGATGGCGGGGCGCCCGAGGCCGAGCCAGGGGGACGCGGGTCCGGGCGGGAGGGGCGGTTTGCGGGTGCGCGCGAGGAGCCCGAGGAGGGCGAGGAGGAGCGCGGCGAGGGTCAGGCCGGACTCGAGGGCGCTGTTCGCGATCATCCTGCTTGCACAAGTTGAAAAAAACCCCTGCGAGGTTGGGGAGCGCAGGGGAGGGGAGGGGGGGTACTTGTAGTTTTGCGGGAGGGGATTCTCCGGTCCTGCGCGGGACTGCACCGCGGCGCATGGGAGCGCGCGTCCGAGGATGGGCGGGCGCATGCTTAGCGTCCCACCGGACGTCATCGCGTCATCGGCCGACGCGCGCCGCGCACCGCGAAGGCCGCTCGTAAATAGCGCGCGAGCCAGAAGCCAGAAGCCGTCGAGCAGAGCAGGAGCAGAGCAGCCCGTGTCGAAGGCACGCAGTTGGCCGGGCTGTTCCTCTTCCCTCGAGTGCCCTTCTTTGGAGTGGGCAAAGACGGTCACCCAGCTGCACTCGACGGCGGCGCGGGGACCTTCCCCACGCGGAGCGCCGTGTGTGCGTGTATGCCTCGCCCTTGCCACCGAGACCGCGGGACGCGCAATTGTAGCCACGCACGACCAACTTATTTCGAGAGTGGAGGTACGGAGGTACGTAAGGCTACACGAGTACATACGCTTCTGCCACAGCCAGCCGCGGCCGCCCAGTCCTCCCTCCGATGCAGCCTCTACGCGCCGCCGTCGGCGTCGGCGCCCGTGTCCGCGACTGCCACCTGAGCGCGAGAAACAACGTCGTCAGAAAACATATACTCGTGCATAGTGCAGACGCGCGTGGGTACTCGCCCTGCGCTTCCGCTTCGACGCGCCGACCGGGTCCGGCGCGGAGAAGATCGCGTCCAGCTCCTGCACGCCGCCATATCAAAAGCAAAAGTAACATCGGTGAGCCTCTTCCTCGCGCGTGCGAGCGTCGAGCGGACAGCGTACCTCCAGCGTGCGTCCCTGCCGGCGACGGGCGAATCAGACATCGGCGTCAGCAGGCTGCATTGCGCGGGCAGGCACGACGGCACACGTACCTGCGTCTCCACGCAGAAGAAGTACCACACCGCGGTTTCCTGCAGTCCCCACCATCAGCATCATGGGACACTTGGCTGTGGTCGGGGTACGCACAAAGGTATCCCAGCCGACGAACACCAGCATGTATCTCCACTGCAGGAAGAAGCCGTACGTCAGCGCGGTCCCCTGTACGACGCTGTGGCAGAAATAACTTGCCCCGATGCGGCCGTACGCGATGCTGCCAGACCAAAGAGGAGCATCAGCACAACGGACGACCCCTCACCCGCGGACTGGGGCGACTCACGGCGTGCAGAACAGGTTGATGAACGACGTGCAGCCGATGATCTGGCGAGGTTTGCGGGCAGATCGTCAGCACATCCTTGCGGGAGGATCGCGTGGACGGAAAGGCGCACGAAGATCTTGAAAGACACGCCCTTCGCGCGCGTCGTCGTCTCCAGGCATTCGGCGGGGTACAGCGACTCTGCCAAACCACCGACCGGCACGTCGCGATCAGTCACCCGCGTCCACGGCGTCGGGGCTCGAAGGGACTCACGAAGCGGGGTGTAGGTGAACGCGTACACGACCCCGAACAAAAAGTAGAACGCGATCCCTGCGTCGCCGACCGCCTGCGTCCGCATCCGCACACGCCGCCATACTCAGCACAGCACGACGATAGGACAGATTACGCACCAGATTATGCTCCCCCGCCGCGTACGTTGCCCATCTGGCGCTGAACGCGGCGTTGAGCGCCAGCATCACGGCGCACGCGAACGTTCCCGCCACGAGCACCTTGCGCCGCGGCATCCGATCTGGATGGAGACGAGGATCGGTGCCGGTCATGCACGCGTCCGGACGAGGCGCAGAGGGGACGTACCCTCGAGCGAGACGGCAATCCAGGCGACGAGCGCGTTGGCGCACGTCGCTGCGTGCGTGTGCGCGGTGAGAGCCTGTAGGAGAGGAACAAGCGCGAGAGCACGCACAGATGAGATTCATGTTGAACTGCATTTGTTCTGCACGTCGTGATCAACCCTTGCCGCCTCCCCACGAGAGAATCACTTACTGCCGAACCCCAGACTCTATCCGAATCAACGAGGTCAGCGCCGGTCTCACAATAGCGCTATGCGACTGACCTCGTATATCGACAGCTAGAATCAGGCGTGCAAAGTAGGTTCAGTCGACCTCCCGCTGGCACATCCTGACTACACTCACGTTGAAGTATCCTACGAATAAGAGCCTTCAGAGGGCGTGCGTTCGTCGCCTTTGATAGCAGACGGCTCACCTAGACCGTTCCCGCTCATTTGTCCTGAAAGCAGGTACTAAGGCTTCGATGTATGGGCAGCCACGACCCACGCACCGAAGAAGCCCATGAGGAAGACCATCTGAAACCGACACCGCGTCAGATACGATGCGTTCAAAACGCAGATGCCCTGGCATTACCAGAATTCTCCACCGCGCGTTGCTAGTCGCTTTACTCAAAGTCAATGCTGGCCTGCATCCTGCCCAAGGCTAAGCAAAACATACCAAACAAGGCTCTAAAAAACCGCCAGTGCTTAGCACGCGAATACGTATGTTGTAGGAATACAACGTGACGTACTTGAAATCCCACCAGCGCTTATCAGACCCGTCCGTGCGGATGCCCTCCGCGAACTCCCGCATCTGGAGTTGGACGATGGGATGCTCTCGATCGCCGTTGCCTACAGTCGTCCATTTTCCAAAGACTTAGAAGGTCAGTGAACAATCCAGCATATGCAGGAAAATGCTCGCCGTGATATTTGATCAGAAAGTCGAAAGCTTCTTCCGTGCGCCCGTGCGCCATGAGCCATCTGCGAGACAGATGAATGACGCCGCCAGAAATGAGTCTCACAGAATGCCCACCTAGGACTCTCAGGCTATCCAGATGTCATGGAGGCAATTGAATGGAAGGGCAACCCTCGAATTCAAGGGAAACCCACCAAAAACCAGACGGTGAGCACAACTAACATTGCAGGGAAGGCCTGCAGCACACAAACGTCAATTTACGCGCATTTGGTGTGCGGTGGACAGACCGCCTCACTCACTTGAATGATCAGTGGGATCCGCCAACTCCAATCCGACAGCATCCGAGACGTCCCCAACGTGATCGCCGCGGCAGGAATGGCGCCTCCATTCCACCCAGTGTTGTAAAGGGATGTCAAACGGCCTCTGCATGATATGAAAACGGTGGATCATTTGAATGAGCGTAGGTCAGAAATTCAAAGCTGGATGCGGACCGCCATTGAGGGGGCGCGACTTCGACTGTGTACGTCGGTGCACCGATTGTTGCAATCGCGATCCCGAAGCCGAGCACGAACCTGCCCGCGACGAACTGGGTTGGCACGACGTGAGTACGGCACTGGTACCGAAAGACCATGAAGGATTGGGTATCACCTGGCGTTTGACCTCGGATGAAGCGATAATGGCAGACCCGATCATGATGATCGCGCATCCTGTGAAGAGAGTCGTATAATTATACACACGAGGATCCACAATATATGAAAATGTAACTCACCAGTAAACATACCCGCACGACGTCCCCAACTGAGTACCAGAAAGTTCAACATCCGCTTCACCCACTCGTAAAGAGAAGTCGCATACCGGTCACATATATGTCCTGCAAACAGCGATCCGGCCATTTGCCCAACCTTGTTACAGGCACCATGCGTATGAGTCAGATTGAAAGAGTAGATTCATGGACAAGACACACGGTGTAGATGGAGAAGATGAGACCAGTGGAGACATCAAGGGAGCCTATGTCAAATGTTGAATGCGAATATAGTGGATATGTGAATCGTTGGTCTCCCACCTTGGTTGAATTTATTCTGGTAGCTGGAAAATCTGTGAGCACAAATCAACGCAACACGACCTAACTCACTAGGGCATCCCGTTGATGCCAGTCATCAACGACCCGTCGTACCTAACATGTATCACGCGTCAGTTGCATAGCAAACACGGCTCTGAGCAGCCTCTCACCCATTTCCACACGAGCACAAGAAGGCCGCCGCAGCGCCTGTCCAGAGCTCAGTCAAGTCTCACCAGGCTCGGTTGCGAACAAATCAACTGACAAGCGTATAACACGAACGCAGACCGCGTCAACGGGTCAATGCGTCCCTTCTCTAAAGCCGCGGCATAATCCGCTATGTCCGTGAAGTCAGTAGATGGCAAGCAGCTGAGTAGGACGAGCGAAGATCGAAAACACCGCACCATCACCGGCCTTCTTGATCTTCGCCTTGTCATTCAAAACTTCCGGGACTTCGCGCAGGGGGCTCTCTACGAGCACGACGTCGTTGTCCTTGTCAATGGACCTCTTCTCATCGCGGTCAACTTGCGAGATCACTGAAGCCATGAGCGGGGCGGAGAAGGCTTTTCCAGCACCCGTGAATTCGATACTTATACTCATCGCGAAGCCCATGCTCCTTTACTTCGCTGCGAGAGCCGACAAAATGCCGCGCAAACGAAGGTCATCTGTCTCGTCGATTCCCTGCTACTGTAGTGCGGACAGAGTAGATGATATGGGCGCGTGTCATATGCATTAGGACTGGGAGATCCTCGGGCAGAAGCGTGAATGGGTCGCTGCTGTTGAGAGAGTATCCCATACCTAGAAGGCTCATTTCCCCTCTCAATCCCAATCGAGGGCGCCATCAGTACGCATCCGAAGAATCGATAGACCGATCAAACAAGCTCGTCCGAGGTTTTGTGGGCTGTGATAAGCGGCACGAAAAGAAGGGATCCAGCGGGGACATACCCTCCATCCCGTTCGGCTGCTATAGTTGTTGACTCCGAAGCGCATGGGAAAGATAGTATAGGCTTTTCGGCGGGTGCAGAGCATACTTCGAGCGGACGTAGGATCAACACTAGAGCTCGCGTCGCTTCGGTCTCCAGTCAACAGCATCCGCTGTGATATAGAAGTTTGCCTAGGTGCGTACGCCCATGGCGCTTCGATCTACTAGGGCGCAAAAACGGTTCCACCTGTAACATGTTATTTTCAACCTGCAAACTCAGCCGCTAGACCCTGAAGGAGAATTGCTGCGCACCGATCCATCCTATAGCTGACCCATGAACAACAAAACAGCGGACAAAGAGGGCACTTAGTTTAAACAAGCCATACCACCTCAAATCTCAGGCCGTCCCGGTCCTGCCAGCCATCACACTGGACGGTATACGGTAGAAACTGATCTTTGTCGTGAATTTACACAGACTTGTACAAGCCGCGTCATAAACAAGAATGAAGCAGAAACAGCGCACACACGAAAGAGGAGAAAAAGAAGACAGAAGAAAATCGGGAGATAGAACCTGTTCGAGAGGGATGGACACAATAAGTTCGGTTGATAAACGAGCGAGGGGGTATAAGCGAGGGTGTAGGCTAGGATGTGGAGGCGGAAAAGGACGAGGAGAAGGGCAGAAGAAAAAAGAATGAACGTGCTTTGTGCGCCAATTATTGGAGACCTGAGACAGATATTATGGAGGGCAGAAACAGACGCCGTATTGTACTGCTGGGTGGTGTTGTTAAACGGAGAAGAATGGCTGATCGCTGTTCTGATGTTGCTGTTGCTGTTGCTGCTGCTGCTGCGCAAAGGGATTGTAGCCGTTGTTGGGCGCCCCCGTCTTCTGGACTGCCAGTCGCCCAGCGTCTGTGTGCCCATAACTAGAGAAAGAACGAGGGTCAGTAACGGATTCCAAGCAAACGTGCGGAAAGTCGGCATGAAACAAAATTGCATCGGGCCGAACAGGATTCGGGCCCTTGAGAAACTTAGTCTCGGGCCATACTGGTGAGAACACGAAGTAGGTGCGGGACTATGCCGGAGGCGATCGAAGGAAAGCCTCGTGCCTCGTGTGACTGGGATAGTAGCCATCGAAAGGCACCAAAAACCTCCGCCACGATAACATCCAAAAAAGCCAACAAAGCACGAATGGACAACGCACCGAAGTTGGCCGATGTTCCCGAACGTGTCCAGCCCGTCGTCTCTTGGCCCTGCGAACAAGTTCGCCAGGTGCGCATGCTCCTGATCCGCCCGCGTCGGCCGACTTGGGCCGGGCGAAGACGACGCGGATGAAATCGGTGCAGGCGATAGCGACGATGACAGATTCGTGTGGGGCGAGTGCGTCTCATACGTCGACGGGAGGGAGAAATTCGATAGCGACGACGCAGGCGGCGCGGGCGAGGGCTGGCTCGGGAGTGGTGGTGTGTTAGAGAAGGACGCAAAGGGATTGTTCGAGCCGAACGAAGTCTGCTGTGGAACGAGCTGCTGCTGTGCGGCGAGGTACTGCTGCTGCTGTTGTTGCTGCTGTTGCATCTGGAGGAGCTGCTGTTGGCGCATCCATTCTTCCTGCTGGGCTTGCTGCATCTGCGCTTGGGCCTGCGCAGCCTGCAGTTCTTGCTGCTGGCGCATCCATTCCTGCTGCTGTCGCAGATACTCGGCCTAGAGATCGATGTTCCATAAGTATGCAGAGCACTTATAAACGTAACTGCAGCCATGCCCGCTTGTCATTGGGCAGTTAAGAACGTGCATGCCACAATAGCAAGTGGGTGCGATGGAATAGACATCTTCCCGCGACAGATGAGTGATGTCATAGACAATACTCACCTGCATAGCTTCCTGTTGCGCCTGCTGTTGGTATGGATTGAAGGACGTAAACTGGGGTTGAAGAGATGTGTACTGCGCCTGGAGGCCAGTATTGAATTGAGATGGGTCGCCAAGGAGATTGTTATTGGGATTTCTGGGAGCCCAAGGCACGAAGGTCCAACATAGTCAGATCCAGATGACACTCTGCGCGAGCGATAGCAAGAAAGCACTCACAGATTGCTGTGATCGTCGAAGAGCGACGCCCCGTTCGAATCCACCACCGCCCGGTTCCTCTTCTCCTCTTCCTCCTTGCTCAGCCTGATGGCCTGCGCCAAATCCCTATCCTCACCTGCACGCGCTTGCTCCTCCGCCAACGTTTTCTTGCTCTCTTCGATCGCACGCTTCAACTCATCCTCGTCCTTCGGGCCCTGCTTCAAGGTCCTCCGTGTGGCATTCTCGTTCTCGCCCGGGAACTCTTCGCTATCCCCATCGGCTCCGCCCGGCGTGCTCAACATGCGATCGCGCATGCTTGCGCGCGAGCGGCGCTCCTGCCGCAGACGAGCCTCGTCCGTGAGCAGATTTGTGATGTCCTTTGCCTTTTGCCGGACGTTCGCGCCCTGATCCTTGCCGTACTCGTCGACGAACTGGAACTCCTTGAGCGTCTTGATGATATATATATTGTCGCGGAAATAGATGACGGCGTTCTCGGAACCCGCGTGAAGCAGGTAGTCCAGGACAGTCAAAGACTATAGGAAAGTTGAATATGAGCGCAAACAGGGATGGAAAGACGATGTGTGACCTTGAAGACGTGGCGCCAGTTCTTGCCCTTGTCATTGAGCCGCTTGTCCAGCATCTCCATGATCTCAACGAAGTCATTTCTGAATGTGGAGATAGCGTACAATAGAGGGATATCAGAAGTCAGCAATCAAACCTCCTGCCCGACGACGGTGCACTGTTACGCACTGATTGTAGGACATTTGAGCGATCTCGTTCATCTGCGTGCCCGACGGTCCCCAAGGATCGTTGGAAGTGGCCTCGCGGACCTTGGCTTGAACATCTGAGTAGCCTTTCGTGTAGTTTTTGGCAACGCGGAGGGCCCCCTTGCCGAAATGTTGTATGGACATGGCGTTGAAGGGGCTACGGAGAGGAGAGGAGTGTATTAATGGGGAGAGCAGCGGCACGGCTCGCGGCCGTAGTAGGACTGCGCGGGCTTCCAAAAGATTATAGCACATCTAGTGTCCCGGTCATCATAACGCCGATGGTGAAGCGGTTATCATGTCTGCCTTCCAAGCAGACGGCAGGGGTTCGACTCCCCTTCGGCGTATGAAGATCCTCCTGGATATTTTATTTTCTCTTCACAAGCGAGTTTCCTCTCAGACAGAACTGAGACTCTTATTCTGGGGTTTGGTCTATTCTGCTTGTCCATCGAATGCGTTGTTCACCATCTTCGACACCATCTGCTTCGGCCCGTGTGTGCTCAATCCCACTCAACAATTCTCATATACTTTATTCAACGGTCGACCTACCAGGTATGGCGAAAGAACCGCCGACGAAGCGCCGCCGTCTAGCCCCCAACGCATCCCATGTCGAACGTACAGACTTACCGCCGCATTCCTCAACAGAATCCTCTGATGCCTCTGGACAGCTGCTCCGAGTCCTGAAGGTCCTCACCTGCACGTCATGCCACCGCTGTCTGAATGTCAAGTCTGGACACGTTCTCTTGTGCGCAAGGTACGCTGCGTTCGCACAGCGCATAAGCGCATGTCTATATTATTACTGACATATACGTGCAGGTGCAATGCGCCGACGTGCACGATCTGTTCGCGAACGTGTACCGCCGCGCCACCCTCGTACCCGCCCACACCACGGCTCTCGTTCTCACCCACACCTCCCGCGACCCCTGCGCCCTCTCCCCGCCGCGCGGCACTTAGCCTGAGCGACACAAACAGTCAAGCGACACCACGCCGAAGAAAGTTCAGGGGCGGCGAGGATGGAGGCATCAAGGACGAGAACGCATACAGTGAATCGGGTGGCGGGGATAGCCTCGAGTCCGCTGGGTGGACGCCCGGGTGCGGGAGAATTGTGTGCAGGGGGTGCTGCTTGGAGCTTCCTCAGAGGTGAGTTTTATTACATGTCGTGGTTGATGACTCGGCTTTAACTGATGTGCCACACAGCGACTCGACGTGCTACGACTGCTACGGGCGCCCGTTCGCGCCGTCAATGCATCAGCATGATCCAGTAATGTACTGAAACCGGTTCCAAGGCCTAAGTCGAGTTGATGTCATGAAGTCAACAGTGCGTCTTGTCAAGTTAGTAATCAGGCTTCCTCTTGAATACCAGGTTCGATGCACGGCGAGGACTTCACACTATTGTTTTCGCTATCCTTCTTCACGCTCTCTCGGATTTCTCACTTGATTACGGCCTTTGCATTTTCTGAATGGTTGCTCTGTACCTCCTCATATACTCCGTCCTACCACTACCCCTGTCTCGCTTGCTTACGCTCGACACTGTCAGCGAACCCTGTCCTTCCTTTGTGCTGTTCTCTGGAAATGCCCATCATCATTGTGCTGTATGAGCAGTACTTTCCCGCCGAAATGCCGGTGCTGTGAATCTGCCCACAAAACTGATGCTAGGGTTAGGTCTTCGAGGACCGCTCGCCTCAGAAACTTGTTCCTCCAACATAAAAGCCATCTCAGAGCATTGCATACGCTTTTGCCATTCTAGAAATTTGGCCACAATGCGTCTCTTAAGGGACACTGGCTCAACGTTTAGCCATCGTAGCGATTTATGCGCGGTGGCGCGAACCAACGGTCGTCGTAACCCCACGGTCGACCGAACGGTTATAAGTACGCACGCCTCGTCTCCGAGGTATTTACATGCTGCGCGGCTTTCCATCGACCTGACCTTTCGATCCCAGCCACAGATCCACAGACCGCATACTAGGCGATAATCAGGTATGGCGGACGATGTCGCATCGTCGGGCACTCGACCGCGCCGCTCCACTCGCCTTCCGACACGCATCCCGTCCACGACGACGAAGAGCGTCGACACACGGCCACGACGTGCAGCGACGGGGAACAGCAGGACTAAAGCTGTGCCTGTGGACAAGGCAAAGGCGGGCGGGAGTGGTAAGACAAAGGCGAGCGATCCAGCTGAAAAGCTCAGAGTTTTGCTCCACGAGCCGAAGAGCGCCTTGACGAAGTTGGACATGAGCGTACGTCGCACCAGCCGATCTCTGCAGAAAATCATTCGTGAACTTATGGATCTGATGCAGGACGTGATCAATGCCGATACATGGAACGCGCTGTCCTCAGCGTCTCAAGCGCGCCTCGTCTCCCTACTTCCTCCAACCGCCTTTAGGGGGTTCCAGCCGAGCTTGGACCCGACACACCCTTTTCGACGCTGGCAGGACGAGCAGCACGTACGATGTGCTGCCCAACATCCAGATCTATCTCCCCACAAGCCGAAGCCCGAACTCTCAATCACATCGCTCTCATCTAGCACACTCGAGCGCATCGAGCCGCCTTCCTCCCCGCTCAGCAACCCACCCTCCTCCCGGTCTCCCTCGCCTTCACTTCCATCTCGGCTCCAGGATCTTGACCTCGGGTGCTTCAAAGATGGGCACTTCCTCTCCGCTATGCAGACATTCCAAGATCACCTCTACACGGGCTGGATGACGGCTGCGCACAAGCAGATGGTAGAATTTTACAGGGAGGGGGTTGAGAACGGGACGCTGCATGCGCCATGGAAAGACGAAGCTTGGGAAGAGGACGAGCGAGACGAAGAAGATGTGGTCGCTGCTGCACCTGCTGCCGCCCGCGCTCAAATGCCGGCATCAAAAGCTCGTGCAGGGTGCGTATATTTCACAATCAAGCTCCAGCGTCCATTTGTGACAGGAATGCACGTTTGTTAACAGAGCTCCAAAGGAGCTGAGACTCCTCGATCTCGTGAAACGACACATCGTGCAAGCCGGCGACGTGCTGGTCTACAGACGGCACTTTGTGCAGGCGGGCATAACAGTCGAAAAAGACGTCCTGGTCAGCGCTCTCGCCCTCCTGAACTTTCTTCGTACGCTGATTGATTGAATCATCACCCCTATGCATGCCCAGATCGAAGTCGTCCGCCCCAAATCACTCGTCGTTTTGCTCCCATCGGGGGCACGAGCTCGCTCCCCGCGCACATCCTCGCGCATGGCTCGGACATGAACGTCGACGGCGAGTCGCTCCGCTCGGCAGAAATCACGAGTCCGAGCCACCTCGAAACCACCATCCTCGACCTCGACGGGCGCGTCGAGCGCGGACAGCGGCCCAACTCGAACGCGTGGAAGTCTCTGGTGGTGTGGCGATGGCGGGAAGACGGGTTCGAGGCCGGCGAGGAGAGAGGAGGCAGGGAGAAGCGGAACACGCTGTTCTACCTGCGGAGCTGCAGCTACTATGACATATGATGTGATGGTTTCATTTTTCTGTGTTCTGACTGCGGCATCAAACCTTTGTACTTTTAGAATCGTAGAGCCATCGCGCCTCGCAACTCCTTGCTATCCGGGCGTCGACGTCAGCACGGGCGTCTGGCAGATAATTGCATAGCATCCGAAGTGCTTTCGAAACACTTCGGCCATCACACATCTTCTCCTTACGGTGACCTGAAAACATGAAGTCAACCGTTTGGCTTGCTCGGCGCTCAGGCTCGCTCAGGGCGTCTCTGAGCTTCGGCATTTCGGCAGCGGGCTGGCGCTAGCGTATGTAAGCGCCGGCAGTCCATCCATCTCCTTTGGCGGTGTGCACTTCGCCCTACCACTTCCTCTTTTCATGATATTGCACACACACGCCACTCTCACGGAGTTCCGCTCGGATTGCTCTGATGACTGAGCAAATGAATGCGTCGTTAACGAGGTCGACTGGCGCGCAACGTACTGAAGACAGTCCAATTACTCAATCAACAGTCAATCAACACCTGCATCGTGGCCAAAGTCACCCCAGTGCTGTCATCTCAATTCGAAGTTTCGTACTGCTCTCACGATGAAGAACTCGATGGGCCCGCTTGAAGTTGAATGGGAGCGATGCTTCATGGTCTGCGGTGCCAGAATAGACTGCGCGAGCGCTTTGCTCGGAGATTGCACCAGAGAAATGGGTGGGGCCGTCGTGCATGGAACAGGCAAGGTGGGCGGCGCATTGGACACCGACTGGCAATGAAGCGCTGATCGGACCCCAACCGATGATGCAGGATTAATGTGAAACAGGTTCCCTGGCTGTCAATTTTAGTCAATGTGGGAGCGACGGTTGTCGCTTCGTTCGGCGTATATAACGCGCGCAGCCCTCCTGCAAGCGCCCTCTACCCTCTGTCATTTCTTGCTGCATCTCTAGGGTGCGCACATTTTTTTCGTGGTGCTCATCAAACTTACTGAACGCAGTGGGTTCACCGCAGTGCGACATGTCGTGTTTAAACATGGGCGCTTTGCCTATACAAGATGTTGAATCACAATCTCTGCCTCCAGTGTCTCGTCTACCAACAGAGCTGCTGATCGATATTTTTCGATATCACACTCCCGGACCCTGGAACCTTGTTCCACGCAAGGGCCTGCCTCCAACGTGGATCGCCATATCACACGTATGCCGCCGTTGGAGAGAAATCGCGATAGGTTACCCATACCTGTGGGCGAACATCATCCTCTCCAACAGATCATGGACCACAGCCATGTTGGAGCGCTCCAAACCCCTCCCCATTGTCATCAGTGCTGCGTTTGAGGGCCGTCCTCTCCGAGCTGCGCTGCTCGATGCGCTCAGCCAGGTGTCGCGTGCGCGCGAGCTCGTGCTCGAAGTGACGATGCTGCGTCATCTTCTCGAGTCCTTCAAGAACCAGCCGGCGCCGAGTCTTGAATCGTTGCGTCTCGTGCAGAGCGTCAGCATGTCGCCCTGCGTATTGCCCGACGATGTCTTTGGAGGGCACACGCCCGTGCTGCAGAAGCTGGAATTAGATCGCGTCACGATTCACTGGTCGTCTTCTCTTTTACGTCCTATGCTCACGCATCTAGAAATCCGGAATGCACACAGAGATTTCTTGCCGAGTATGACTCAGATGCTCGACGTCCTTGTAACTATGCCGCATCTCGACACGCTCATCCTTTCGAATGCCCTTCCTCCCTGTCATATCGCTCAGCACTTCGATATCACGAATCCTAGCCGCATCTTGCCGCTAACTTCCGTCACAAAACTGCATCTCCTTGGCACACCAGGCGAATGTTCACAGTTTCTAAATCACGTCATGATACCTGTCGATGCAGAACTCATCTTCGAATGTATCCACTTCCCTTCCACTCGCGACCTCACGCTCGTTATAGACTTGATCGAGAATGCCATCACCCATCACATGATGGCGCAGCGACAAGGGGAAGTCCAAACGCGTGCGGGCGCCATCGAAAGCATGTCCATCGGCTTTTCACATAACAGAAAGGCATGGCTGGTTGCTGGGCCTGCGCACCCGCCATTCACCTTCTTGCCCTCTGGCAAGCGGACCGCGCGTATAGCTCTGTCCCTGCAGTGGAACGTGGATTATCTTCCGGTCACCGAGACTGAGACGCTCTTCTCGCGCCTGTGCACCCTCCCGTCGTTCGCAAACGTGGAGTCCCTGCGCGTGCAAGGCTTTATGTTCACTGCAGCCGAAAAATGGAGGGCGGCGCTAGCAAACATGAAGAGCGTGTCGCAGCTGCTAGTGTATGGCCACGCCGCGTATGGCTTTGGTCGCGTGTTCAACCCCGGCAATATGGAGGATAGCCTCCCGGAAACTCTAGAGCGCAGCCCGGACGATCATGGCGAGCCTGGGCCTCTATCTTTGTCTGGCGAGGACCACCGGAGGCCTGCTCCGCTGTTCCCCGCTTTGAAAAGCCTCCGCGTTGAGCAGGTAGACTTTTACGCCTCGACCTTGCTGATGAATCTGCGGGGGGTATCGCGGCCAGGAACCAGTCGGGGCCGCTCGAGAAACTAGTCGTTCGGGATTGCGATGTCTCAGAGTCGGACGTGTTGCAGTTGAGGAAGTCTGGGGTGCGTTTGTTTGAATGGGACGGTGCGGACATTGGCTTGTCTAAAATTTACCGGACGGAGCATAGGTACACCATAGACTTGGATCGCTAATTTTTTCTTGTTATCATCGTGTTTCGACAACGATGCACTCCATTTGCGATAAGTTTCCCATCCGGCTGCGTGCCGTTACGCGTTCCAGGGCGTCTCTTCTCAACGCTGCCACCATGGAAGCCGAGAGGCAACATTCGGATATCTAAACATGGTAATCTCCTTCTCCTTCTCTGTCTTTCTCAGTTCTTCGTCTCCGGCGCTCCATTCTCTTTAAACTTGGTCCTGCAACTGACACGGCGGGTGGCTCGCCACTGGCCCGCCGCGGCATGATGATGCTTTGCTCAATTCGTACGGAAGTGAGTCAGCACATTTCACTTGATAATCTCCTTCTTAGGCCTTAGGCAATCGAAACGCGGTGAGCTTTTTCCAAGGGGACCCATTCGTTGATGCCCCTCGCATCGCATGCTCTATATATAGGTCCCTTGACCTGATGATGTAGTACTTCATTTGGATGGGTTGTGTCTGCCAGTCGCACAGAGTACGCCTCATCAACAACTCTTCATTTGGAGCTAGCTAATGTCATCCTCGTTAGATGCTATTTCTCAGTTAGCACTTATTGAACGATCGATGGAGCTTTCTTGGGCGCTCGACAGCTCCCTTGATGCTGCGAACCGTGATGGGCGCCGACATGAGTATCGCTCAATTCTTGCGCCCAATTCTTGCTCACTCTAGTCGATCCTCTCATGATTTCACCACAAATACATGAACTGCTTGTATGTTCCTTTACTTTCTGGATCCCAAAGCAATTCAGTTGATACCATCCGTGCTAGTTAAATATACATCCATCCGGATTGTTTCTGATGGGCAGGGCCTCAGACTCTCAGGCGCTCTGCGGTCGATCATGATCAGTCGATCGGTTCTCAAGACTGTGATCCAAACGATCAGGAGATATACAAGGTGAATCCATTCAAAGCTAGCCAGTCGAACGCTCCAGTCCTCAATTCTAGTTCCGCCCGGCAGCGCTTGTTGATTATATTTTGGTATCGGCTGGACTGCCGGTCATCCTCTGTCAGGTCAATGTTTCATCCTTTGGTTCCATTGTTTGCATGTAAGGTATAAAGATCAGGATGAATATGCGTAACGAACCGCCGCCCCCTCCTCAGCCATCATGATAGGGTCTCGCCTTATGGCCGCTTTCGTCGCCTCCACCCTCGCCATTCCACCCGACCCTGTATGTATCGTGGGTGCGGGTCCGAGCGGCCTGACGATTGCGAATGGACTCGAAGATAAAGGCTTCAGCACCATCATATTCGAGAAGGATCCGGTGGTCGGTGGGAAGTGCCAAGAATACTACGAGTGAGCATGCGCTTTCACCACTCTCGCCCCACCAAAGAATCTGATGGCTGTCTGTAGCCCGCTCTTTCATCCTATGGGAGCTCTTTTGCTTTCGAACGAGACGTACAAAGAGACATTACCAATCGTTCAAGCGTCAGGTGTACCTCTTCTGCCTTTTGCCAACACAGTCAAAGCCTGGCTATTCGATTGGATCACAGGCGAGGTTCAGGAGTCCCCTCTTTCACCTCCCGAGCTATTCCTCCTGGTTCGGAACGATACGCAGCGATACACAGCATTTTGGAACAACATTTTCTCTCCTCACATGACGACCATTGGATATAGGGTGTGTTTCGATCTATTTGAACTAAAGTCATGGAAAATTGATCACCTTTTCAGAACGGTATCCCTGAGGAGTATACTGTTCCAATCTTTCAGTGGTTGTTGACGCACAATCTCACGTCCTTACAGCCGATTTTTGAAGCCGGTATGGTTCCATACGGTTATGGAGATGTCATGGAAACGCCTGCAGTAGGTGCTCCGTCAGCTCTGATTCGTGTTTTTGAGACTGACCTTCATCCTGGTGGTAGATCTACATGCTCCAATACTTCACACCGGATATACTGCACTTTTTTGCCGGTCAACATGACGGCTACCTTGTAGGTAAGAAATGGAAATGTTGAATCTTTCAAGTCGTATGTTCTCTTATGCGTTCTCCCCAGACTTCCACCAGGTGTTTGTTCAATATGCCGAAAAGTCCGTTAAGGGTCCAATACTGACTAATACGAATATCACCAAGATCGGTGCGTGTTTCCGCCCATATCTCATGATCGTTTGTCTGACTTTTGGGTTGAATTGCCACGTAGATCGCTCTGGTGATCATCCTGTCATCACCTACACCAGCCAAACCGGCTCCACAGCATCGCAGAGCTGCTCCAAGCTCATCCTCGCATTCCCCCCTGTCATGCACGCCCTCCAAGCTGCTAACCTCGACATCTCAGCCGACGAGACAACTGTGTTCTCTCCTCTCGGAATGACCGAGTATTGGTCAGGTGCCGTGAGCGTTGCAGCCCCGGTAGCTTCAGGTACGAAGCGGAGACATACGAAGCTGTGGGCCAGCCTTCTGCATTCGTCAGACTCTTCAACGAGTCATCTGTTGCAACGACTTGGTCATGGGGGAAATACAGGGGCAACCGGACGACAGAAGAGGCGAAGATACTCCTCAAAGAAACGCTTTCCAAAGTCAACAAGGACCCTAGGAACACGACGGAGTTGCCGCGTCCTGTCACCGATGACGACATCAAGGAGTTCAAGAAGTGGGACTATTTCGCACATTACGATCCGCGAGAGCTGCGCGCGGGATTTTATGGTAAGTTTAATGCATTACAAGGGAAGCAGAATACGTATTATGCATCTGGATTGAATGGCTTTGAGACCGTCGAGTTTGCGATTCGAGCAGGAAAGGACGTGGTAGACACGTACTTTCCGAGTTCGTGATTGATGTTTTGCATCTGACTAACGTCATATATACCATGCTGCGGACGTCTCAGTGAGCCCATGGGACAGGCAATACTTCCAATCATAGTGAATTCTTGAGGTATTCAGACCCCTTACAGTGTACATTCTCCGGGCAAATCCAGTTACGAGTTGCCCTCTGATTCCCCCTTTCACTGAGAGCTGTAGCAGCCAGAACACCTGATATGGATGATAGGCAAGCAGACAGCGGGAATCCGCTTTCGTCAATGGCGCGAAGGGTGACTATACTCTTCGGGGCTCTGCTTGTTGAGCATCCTCTTCTTTTGGACTGCTGTAAGAGTGGACTGAGCGAGTCTTCCTGTTGTTTGTGCTGCTCCAATGACGACCCCTGCTGCTCAACTGCCACACTGACTCCCGACGGCGTGGGAGGACTGTAGGAAGTGTACTGCATTTCAGCATATTTTCGCTGTTCCCAGTATTAGTGTCCTGTCATGCACCATTTCCTGCCAAATTGACTGTCGTTCATCACACCGTTCCCTGCCTTGAAAAGCCTCCGTGTTGAGCAGGTAGACTTTTACGCCTCGACCTTGCTGACGGGAGGGTATCGCGGCCAGGAACCAGTCGGGGCCGCTCGAGAAACTGGTCGTTCGGGATTGCGATATCTCAGAGTCGGACGTGTCGCAGTCGAGGAAGTCTGGGGTGCACACTGCATTTGTTGCATGGGACGGAGCGGACGTTGGCTTGTCCCGATTTATCGGATAAAACATAAATATACAATAGACTTAAACTACTAATGTTTTTTTTATTGTTATCTTGATACTTCCACCTCGATGCACTCCATCTGCGATATGTTTCGCAATGCTGT
>JBCAQO010000144.1:0-29235 GCA_039111635.1 Heterobasidion occidentale | reverse complement strand
GTACGTCGGGCGGAATGGTATTTCCGGCTGCAAGTCGAACTCAAAATCACGTTCCCCCCCTTGCTGAAGTTGCTGTAGTTGGTGCTGCAGCTGCTGATGTGTTTGTGGATGCTGCGACTCGAGGTCAAACTTGCGGCGCTTGCCCGCATGCTCGTCAGCCACTGGAGGTACAGGTGGATGGTGCGAATGGAGGTCTTCGGCTTTGCCCGCATTAACGATGACCGATAGGTCCAAGGCATTGCTGCTGGCAGACTGAGCGTTCTTTTCTGGAGGTTTGGAGGCGCGGGGTGCGGGGACGGGACGGCCAGCTGCATCGGTGTAGGTGCAGTCCTTCGATGCAAAGTAACTGAAGGGGTCGATGGAATTGAAATGAAGCGGTGATAAATGAAATGGAATGCAACGAAATGGAATGGAAAAGACAAGGCGGAAATTGACGCGAAGATAGGAGATTGGAAATAGGGATGAGAAATTAAGATGTGACAGCGATGAGCATGGAATGCACAGAGAATAATGGAGTGCGTGGCGCGTTCCAAAGGCGGATGAGAGAATAGCAGGCGGGGGAAAGGAAATAGTCAGTCAGACTGAGGGACGGCAACTGAAGAAAGGAATTTACCAATTGCTGCAGGGGGCTGATGGTCGCAATCGCAGTCGTAGTCGTCACAATTGCGGTCGCCGGCGGGTGGAGAGTATGACCATCAAAGTCATCGCGGGGGAGGGCGGGCCATCAGATTCATGCGCCATCGTCATCGCCATCGCCATCGCAGATCGAGGATCGTGTACGCGTTCGCGTTTAGGGCCGGGAACGGGGTCATCGCAATAAAGATAACCCGTCAGCTTTCAACCGCGCCGCCAGCATGAATGGAACTCTGCCCCCCGCACATACTCGCAAGGACAGCGGTATGTTCGGGATGGGGGGGAGTCAGGGGGGAAAGAGGGGGGAACAACGCACCTGTGCCGTCGCATCGGCGCTTGCTCTTATGACAGGCATCGCAGGCCTGTGGGCAGCGTACGAAAGAGGGGGCAGCGTGAGTAAGCCTCGCAGGGGCGGGTGCGCACGGACCCGGCCAGAGCGAGGGGAAGAGCGACGAACCTTTGCGAGGCGTTTGCGCTTTGGACCCTTGAGGAAAGCATAGTTTGTGGTGTCGCGGGGGTCGGGGTCGTGGACGGAGAGCTCGGAGGAGGGCGGGGGTGGCGGGGGGTGGGGATGCTGTGGCTGGAGGATGGAGAGCTGGGGTCGGGTTGGGGGTTGAAGGGGGGCAGGAATCGGGGGTGGGGGTTGTGGGGGTGCATGGCGGGACGAAGGACTGGAGAGTGGAGAGTCGCGCCCATAAAGCACTCGCCAGTCCTCGGCAACAATCCCGGCGGCATCCATCACGCGCCTCTATCTCCGAACAACGCGGTACCGAATCCTCCCCGCCAGCCACACCGCATCACAGTCGCATCACTCGCATCCCGCCGGTTCCTTGCCCTTCTCCCTTATCACACGCCAGCGCCCCGTCTCCTCCCCCGTTGTCGGTCTTTTCACGTCGTTTCACGCATGTCTGGCTCATATTCATCTTCATAGAATACCGCCAAGTGCAAGGCGACGACAAATACAGCAATGCTAGCAATAAGTACGCCCTGGTCCCTCCTCCACTTAATCAAACAGACCAAAGCCCATGTCGTCGTCGGATTCCTCCTGCAAAATATTGCAAATCTCGTCAACACGTTGCATCCATGCCGAGCCGTAAATGAATCCGATCTCACCTTCTCTTCTTCCTTCTTCTCCTCCTCCTTCTCTGCCGCCGCGGCGGGAGCCGCGCCGCCTGCCGCAGGCCCAGCCGCGGCCACAGCGCCGCCGGAAGGAACCTAATTGACGCAAGCGAGCGATTCAGTACTTGGATGTCACGCGAAATTTCCCGCGTGAGAAACATACCGAGGCGAGCTTGCCGTTACCCTCAGCGATAAGCTATTTAAAAACACACGCAGTCATAAGCATGCGTTGCTGCAGTCAACAAAATTGCATCGTACCTGGTTGATGTCCTTGCCCTCGAGCTCGGAAATCAACTTCTCGAGGCGCTCATCATCAGCCTCGATTCCGACCGCGCCGAGGACCTTCTTCACGTCGCTCGCAGACGGCGAGGCGTTGCCGCCGATCCGGAGGAGGAGGTACGCAGCGATATGACGCATCTACTTGCGCCCAAGCAGAATGTGTTTGATTAGCATTAACCTCGGATCAGAGCGAAACAACAGACGTACTTTTCAAGTTTTGAAGTGGTGTGAAAGGGTGGGTAGCCACAAATCACTACATCGGCCACGACAAGTCAGCCAACGTTGCACCAAACCCGATTCCGCCAATACCACCAAACGCTGAGACTGGTGTCAAAACTGCAGCTTACTCACATTTAATCCGCTAAGGGAGGACCTGTGGATTCTATCCGATAGAGTGGGGATGGTTGGATTGAGTCCGTTCACGCGAGCAGGTGGCGCTTGGAAACTGTACAGTAGCACTGATTAGGGTTCACGCCACCGTTTCCTCATTCAGACTCCGCCCCATCTGCACGCAACATATCGACCACCCGCCACCGTCGCCCGCCGTCCTCAACATACAACCATGGTGCGTTGCTATCATGCTGTTGGACGAATCGTGGGAGGGAGGTCTGGTCTTTCTCATGCACTGTTTTTGGTTGTGGGGTGGTTATAGGCTGATTCCGCCGTCACCGATCCCCAAGTCGCCGCCGACCTCAAGAAGAAGCGCGTATTCCGCACATTTTCGTACCGCGGAGTTGAGCTCGACAAGCTTTTGGACCTGAGCAACGAAGAGGTGCGTCCGATTCCACTTTGTTGCTGTATTTGGAATGACACAGTTTATTCTTAATTCACTTAGTTCGTTGAGGTATGGGTCTACCCTCTCATACAATTACCATCCCCTCTTGACTCCCGTTCTTCTCCGATGCCACTCTCATCCATCTTCATCTCCCTCTTCCCGTACAACAATCTGCATCATATCAAAAAACACTCGACATAGATCGTCCACGCGCGTGCGCGCCGCCGGTTCCAGCGCGGCCTCAAACGGCGCCCCATGGGGCTCATCAAGAAGCTCCGCAAGGCTAAGAAAGAGGCTCCCCCCAATGAGAAGCCCGCCGTCGTTAAGACCCATCTGCGTGACATGATTGTCGTGCCCGAGATGATCGGCTCCGTCGTCGGCATTTACAACGGAAAGGTGCGCATGCTTTGCTATGCTTTTCCCCATTGCCTCCTATGCTCGATTCATCCCTTCTGCTTGTTATCCCCGTACCTTATGCGATGTTGTATTTGAATTGCAAGTACTGATTTTCTGTATATCTCCTTTTGCATTTCTGGTGCGGTTTCAATCGTGGGTTGCGCACAGGTCTTCAACTCGGTTGAAGTCAAGCCCGAGATGGTTGGCCACTACCTCGGAGAGTTCTCCGTATCATACCGGCCCGTCAAGCACGGTCGCCCCGGTGTACGTCCTCCTCCTTATGTAGTATTCATATCTATTCTCAAATTCGTGTCCCTTTACAGATCGGTGCCACCCACTGTGAGTCCCTCGTCATCCTGTCTCTTCTTTCTGTGTTGTATCATCAACTCATCGCCTGTCATCATGACCTCGTCCAGCCTCGCGTTTGTGCGTCCTTTTCTCTCAGTTTCATCTGTACTTTTCATCCAGTGACGCTCACTCACTACGTTCACAGCATTCCCCTCAAGTGAACGCACGCATACATGCCCTCTCCGCATTCAGCTGTCTTCCCCATCTTTTGTGTTCTTACTGTCACGCCTGTCTCGCTCTGCCCTCGACCCAAAATATTATGCGCCATGCATCATGCTTATGGGCTACATGTGCCTCGCTGCACCTGGATCTTAATTGTGCGTTCATACGTGTGATTATGGCTGAAGGCTGAAATGAAAAGATGGCGGTGAGGCACTTGAGCGCTTGAGCGCTGACTCACCTTTAACACCTGGGATCTGTCAACTGCTTTCATCCAAATTCTTAGACAACGATGCAAAAAGTGAAGTTACGCGAAGTGTGCGCATCATTTACTGGATCACTCAGATAAAAGATGCTCGAATTTTGAATCGCACCGTGTGAATATTCGTGTAATCGAAAAGGCTCATTCCGAATGTGGCGGACAGAGGTACTCGCAGAATTATTCGTTGTCGACTCGCGGATGTCCATTGAGCATATCATTCAAGCTGTGCTGTCGCGCCTAGGCTCCGACGGGTGACCGACTTGAAGAAGTTTCGTGGACGTCGCACTCAACATTCCAATTCAACTGTATTCATGATGACATAAAGGTGAAAGACCGATGGTAAGCTAAATTGTCCTGAAATGATCTGGGAAGGAAGGTGCCAGGAAAGATTGTCCTTAGTCTACTCGAAGTTCTGCGGATGTCCGTGTCCGAAAGCATGTAATGTAATGCCCGAAGAGTCCGTTGTGTGCGCGCGTGAAACATTGGTCGTCTTCCAAATCTTTATAGGTTAGAGGCCTGCGGCTGCTTTGAGGGCGTTGAAGTTGGGTGAGCCAAATCCGGTCACCTTTTTTTTGATTCGCAATCGTCAACGCAGAATCACTAAAGGAAAACAAAGAGCGACATACCGGATCCCATCCCGAGGCGGTAGGGAAACCGTCGGTGTTGCAGCCAGGGTTGCTGCCTACGAGGATATCAAACGAAAATAAGCACAAGGCGCAGATACCAAGCGAAAGAGACTGCGTGTGCGCACCGGACGTGATGTCGTTGAACGCGCCAGGAGACTGATAGATCAAGGGGTTCAAGAACCCGAGCGGGCTCTTCCCCGCCGCGATGAGCTGGTCGTTGATGAGCGCGACGGCGCTCGAAAAGATCGGGCTCGCGCAGCTCGTCCCGGCGACGGCGCCGAACTCGCCTTCGAATGCGATGATGACGTTCTCCGCGGGGCCCGCGACATCGGGGAACGCGCGCGAGCTTGCGTTGAACAGACCTGCGTTGGTGTCGCCGAGCGTTTGCAGGTAGGCAGAGACGGCGTCGTCCTGGTAAGATGGGCGAGAGAAGTAGTTGGAGAAGCCGCCCGAGGAGAGAGAGGCGGCGACTTCGGGATTGACGCCTTGCGTGCCGCCGACGGAGGTGATGCTGAGAGGGAAGATGCGGTATGTCAGTACTACTGAAGTGAGGGCGGGGGAGTAAACGGTACTAGGGGCAGGTTCCTGGGAAGACTGGGACGAATGTGGTACAATCTTGATCCTGACCACCGGAGACGCCACCGTCGCCAGAAGCGAACAAGATAGAAACCCCGCGCGCACCAAGTTGAGCGTAGGCATTGCACAGATTACTGAAGTGACAGTGAAGTTAGACAGCTGATTAGATAGAGGAAAAACCAGAAAGCATACGTGGCAAGGTCAATGGGAAGTTGGTCTTCGTTGAAACCGAATGAGGTCGTCAATACCTAGAAATTAGTTCTAAGTTTATATCTTTGTTGCTGTCTTCGCTATCTGTCTCACCTGTGGTGGCGAGTCAAGGCTGAGGAGGGCATTGATCTGGTCTAAAAACCCTTCGATGCCGTCTTGGGTGTCATCACCAACGGTGACAAAAATGACGGGGACGCCTGACGCGACACCGACAGTATAATCAATATCGAGGCTCTATTTTTAATGAGGGTATAAGCTTGACTTCGGATATGGGCACATGAAATTCGCTTGCCGCTTCGATGCCAGGGGCTTGATCCTGAGAGTCCTGGCCATTGTCAACGCTGATAACGCTGAACTGGGTCGAGGACGGCAGATCGGGTCTGAATTGTTGAAGAAACAGCTACCCAAGAGGATTGTTCATGCATTAGCAAAGAGAATACGGCGTCTGTCGATCCCAAATACCTGCAGATCACCCAAGTTGGCGAACTGATCACCAAACCCGGATACTGCTAGTGTGTTGGACGACTGCGTTGCCGGAGCTGAGGGGATCCCATACTGCGCTTGCAAACAGGCTGGCGTGACTTGTGTATCACAAGATGCTGGCACGTCGTCTGCGTTGGCCCTGACAGATGCCGTGAGGTTCGTCTTCAGGGCGACTTTCGTGACAGGCGGGATAGTGCTCTTCACTGGAAACCTGCGGGGATGTCATTCAATCCCAGAGTTGTACAAAAAAAAACACTGGGAAGAATTACGCGATGGTGGGATGGATGAAGCTCATGTGGTCCTTCAACGAGGCAGGGATGGAGTATGACAGGGTACGGACAGCCTTGGCTCCTGTGTCTAGTTGTGTGAATGTTGAGAAATCGGCGTCGAGGAGCTCGTTGGCTTTCCCGACTGTCATATTGACGGTAATCCAGTCGCCTGAGGGAGACACCTTGGAGGATGTAAGGCCATTTGACGAGAGCCACTCGTTGATAGCCGAGACTGTCTCTGATGAGGGCGCGACGAGCTCCTCGACCTGAATAGCAGAATAAACGTCAGAGCGCGGCAGATGACTGTACAGGGTACACGTTACCTCTTCCTTGGATAAGTGTTGCCCATAACGTGAATTGCCGGGAGTGCTGACGGCGTAAAGTGCGTCTTCCAGGCCTTGGAAGTTGTTCTGAGTGAGCGCCAAGCGGAGGTTAAGCGTATCGGCGGCGGGAGCGGAACCGCTGTTCGCGTATCCTGTCGGAGGGCTATCGCGGCGCTCATGCACTCGCATGGCACGTTGAGCGTGAGGTTTAGCACATGCGAGAGCAATGAAGGGGGCTACGAGGGCGATAACTCTGACCATGTCGAATGCTTCGAAGACGGGTGAGATCTCTGAGGGCAGAGGTGGATGACGGGTCTCGTTTTATAGAATAATTGGAGCATGACAGTCTGAACTGAAGACTCTAGGCTGCAGGGGCGCTGTTCTGTGTAGTGTGACGTATCAAGAAAGACTGCACAGGGGACAGGAGGCGAATCTGACTGCGCCATAGTTGACTTGATTGGTGAACTATTCTTTACAGCGAAGAAGCATCGATCAGACCTACCTGAACATGCATGTTCCCTCCAGACCCGAACGAAGCTACTAATTCTGGACGATTAAAATCATACACAGCATGTATGAGTTCCATTTCAACAATTATGAGCCTGCGAGATCACACCCACTAGAAAAAAAAACTCACCGAAAGAACTCACCATATCATGATGTAGACTTAGACTTGGGCTGTGTATCGGCGAATGCGGGCAGTATAGCCAGCGGCTCACCGTCCAAATTGTCCAAATTAGCATACATTTCCCACGGTGCTCCTTAACCCGCTCTGCTTTATCCACGCTACTCAGGACAATACTATCTCGCCCGCCGACCCCGTCAGGGCGACAGCGTCTTCCTCATCCAGAGTGTGCTACTCTTGTGTACTGCCCGTGATCTCATCATCGGAATCTTTGCGGCTCAGCTGTGTTTATCACTTATGACCATTGTGTCCGTATGTATAATATATGTATCTGCTGAGCGCCGGGCACTTGAGCTCAATCTATGAAAAGAGCTGCTCGGCTTTGAATGTTGAAATGGACGCCCCCTCTATCACCTCTCGGACCGTGCCAGTGGTTGCTAATATGGAGGAAAGGCTTTGGTGGATCAGGATACTGAGGCGCGATTTGGACGTTGTTGGTCTAAGCTAGGATGTCACGGTAAGCGCTGGCGAGTGGTTTGAACCTGAGCTGTGCGCAAACGGCCAACTCCCGAGCTTTCTCTGGCTGATCAAATTGGTCTGCGAGTCCTTGTTAGCCTGCCAATCGTCTAGGATGTTAGTCAACATGCTGCACGCATCGCCTCGGCATCTGAGGCATGAACTATCCCAACAAATTCTATTCGTAGCCTTGGCTGTGACGCGGAATGGATCTGCCAGAGTTCTCACTCCTATATTTCCCTGCTGTAGGTGGCGTATAGCCTTTTCAAGTGTGTAATCGTTGATCCGAGTTCCCCTGCATGATAGATGCGCGCGTCAATACATGGCCCTCAGATGCTTTCCTTCAGGATATCGCTGCCTTTTCCTTCTCGGTCAACGCGGTGTTCAAGCGCAGTTTCTGGCCCAAATTTAGCAAGATGAGGCTGTGTTTTCCCCTGTGTCTTCCCTTGATCCTTCATGGCGTTCAGTGTGAGTGACTTGTATTTTGAAGAAAGCCTTGACATGGATGTTTAACAATGTATTCCATCCGCTCAGCATCACAGTGCAGTGCACTCCGTGTTACTTGAAACGCTCAATACATCTCGACTGAGTGTAATTGGGATCCTTCTATGCTATTACAACTCTAGACCACGCTTTCGCATCCTCGTAGTTATCCCGGCAATTTTCGTTCAACGGCAAGGAAGTCTAGGATACTGGGAGATCAGCAATTGGACCGAAGATCTCAAGTCGGTGCCGGTGGGTCTTGGAGTGGTCATGGTCGTGCACATACGAGATCTGTTTCGGCCTCTCAGATCTGAAACCAGCATCTTGGCTCAACGATTCACAATGCCTTGCAGAAAGTTGATTTTCACATATCGTCGCAGTCTTCTTCTAACCTGTAGGCGATGTTGAATATCATGAATTCCGACAACATTGTAGTCCGCGTAAACATGGTTCCAGCGAAAACAATATCCGAACATTTACTCTCCAATTTCATCGAAAACATAACGTGCTGATGCCCTCTGTGACGACTTGGAGAATTGCGCGGAATAGTCCAATCATCCACGTCTCTACCAAACAAGCCAATCTGCCGAAGCATCATAGACTGTCTGGTTCCAGCCGTCCTCTCCCTTCGTCAAAGTCTCAACTCTCTCGACCTCCTCCTTCCCTAACTTGAAGTCATTATACAAGTGCGGGAACATCCCCTCCTCGCCGGGTAATCCACTGACTTCTCCTTTGAAATCCTCCCATTTGATTTGTTCCTCGACGCGGGTGTAGGCGATGCGAAGGACGTAAACGCGTGGCTCATCCTTGAAGAAGAACTGGAGAGTGCCGGGTACTTGTGGAGCAGTGGAGAGAAAGATAAACCCAGAGGCCTGATCGGTGTCGCTCACAGGCAGAGCGTCGGGAAGATTGCCAATGTCAGGGATGGGAGTGGAGGATGATATGATTTTGTATAGATAGTTAGGTTTAGATTCTTCGGACATTGTGGCAGGCGTTATGGGAGAACGAGTTGGTGACTGAGGTTTAGTGAGTGCATGCTCTAGTGCAAGTGCCCTTTTATAACTCACCCTTCCGATATCCAGCTTCCACACGGTACGTCGTGCATTCCTCTGTGGGGTCTTTGACATCAAACCGCAGTCCCCAATTGAACTCTCGCTGCGGTGTTCCATGCATGTTGGTCATCAGAGCTAACACCATATAGAACCCCTTGAGCCTTTGCGATACGAACACTCTAACGTGGAGGAGCACTTTCAGACTCCATACCTTTATGCAATGCCTAGTACCCCCGGGCGACGCTCTCAACTACGGTAAGTAAATTTGCTGTGTGCGGTCATGTTATGAACTGACGTACTTGATGACCTTCACCATTAATCTCAATGGAGTCCTGAGGAGTCGTGTCACACGTGAGTATTGCAGGGTACGGCTCGGGCCATCGGAGTCACTCACCTTCGCCTGTCAGTACTTCAGTCACTGTCAGATGTTTTATGCAACGTCAACAGTAAGCTGCGTAAAAGGCGTGGTCCTTCACAAGCCATGTACCGTCCCGTGCAACCTTGTACACGAGCAGATCTACATAGAAGGCGCAACAGTGCCCTTGATTGGTTCTCGTCAATGGCAAGATTCTAGAATAGTCATGTGAAAATGAGATCTCTTTTGGAGCTTTTGGCATTATCACAGGCCAGAACTCCCCCAATGCATCCATAGGAAGGGGCGAGTTGTTGGATCGTGATCCAAAGGAGGTGTGGAGGTGGTGGTAACAACTTGCGATTGCTAGACCCCCGTGTCTCGTAGGTCTTACGACAATGATCAATCTCGAATCGGCCCCACCCTACCGGGTAGCTCAAGCCTCTCCACGCGATTGAAGTTACATGTAGACCGCTCGATACCTCGCCTTGGCGATCTCATGTTGGCACATTGGTCGACCAAGGAAAAGAGCTCTCTAAAGGCCTGCATTGTCCGACTGGTCTGCAAACGCGGGAGGCTCCCTTGCGGAGTCCGGTCACCTTTTCGCATCATACCCACTCCAACAGATGTTAAGGCTGGGTATACCAGCTGTCCATGGAACACTTTGCAGCGCCACGTAGAAGAGAGACCGGACACAGCATAAAAACAATGCTCACCTCCCTCTCTCCGAAGTCAAACTTGTCTCTGACGTTGAACAATCATGTGCTCTGCGACATTCCGGTTCAAGCAACATTGGCACAGGAGCTTCAAGAATGGTTGAACAACGTGTGAGACCATTCGAGTCCAGACAGGTATCACAGTCCATGATAGTAGGCGTTACGAGAGAGAACGTTATGACGCGCGCTATAATGTCCATGCATCCTCAGAAGTACTCGAGTTGTTCACACTAACTGGACATTTCCTGCTCCAATAGGCACGCTGAAGATGCCAAAGGGCACACGGTAATCGGTTCCGTTATTCAAGGATGGCTGTAAGAATAATTGATTCGTCGTAAAATAGAGGCGGTTATTAGTCGCGACCGATAGGGTATCCTAGCGTGGCGAACACATGTTCAGTTGAAACCAATCACAACTCGTCAAAAACATATGACCACTCACAGGCCATTGAATCCTAGGATCCTTGACAAGAGTCTCCAAGAGGCCAGTGTCGGGATGAAGAATGGTGATGGCATTGTGTTCAGGTGCGCTGATATAGATTAGTCCATTTGCATCTGTTTCAAGGCCGGTCGCGTGGCAGTTCTCCGATGAACTGGGTTCCGGCAATGGCGGCAATGGCGGCATTTGAATGCACAGGTCCTGGCTGTACAAGGAGCAGGGAGGTCGGGACCCGGTATAACGTCGCGAGGCAAGTGGGGTGAAGTAGAGGAAATCGCCATCTTTGATACGGGTTTCACAGTTGGCTCATATTGTCAGGTACACTGTATTATACCGGGACAATTAAGCTCACCATTGCTCAGCGCAATTCCATCCGCTCCCGTGGTGATACACGTGAAGATGCCAGATGGCGTAACAGGCTGCAACGGTCGACCATCGTAAGAGCTTCTAAAGTTATCATCTGCCCTGGTCAGCGCGACGCTATCGAGGTGCCTCCAAGCGTTTCCGGTCCCCAAATCTATCATGATGATACCATTCCGTCCCTCGTTACTTTTGGCCAAGCTCATATCAGCTTAAGGCACGGGTCGGACTCGCCAATGCACAGGCCACCAACCTTGAATCAGCGATGTATGCAATGCCCTTGCCCGCCGGTAGCGTACTGGCTCTTAAGTCGAAGCGCACGTCGTTCAAATACGAGTCCGGGAACGCTACTCCGACGGGCAGAACGAAGGTGGCTAGCTTCGTCCTGTTCTGATCAAATGCAACCAGCTTGGGACCACCCTCGCTCCCGAGGAGCGACTGCGCATTCAGCAAAGGTCGCCCAGAATCAAGGGCCCACACACGATCGAGCGCATCCACAACCACGCTTTGCACGCTGATGAGATGATCGCTGTCGCTCGAGCCGAGATGAGCTGGATCTGTGGAAGAGAGGAATTCCGCAGGTGGCTGATTGGCCTCAACAGAGGGGAAGGCTGCTTCCGTCGTGTTGCCGGTGATGATACCGAGAGAGAATTTCGAGTTGGTAGAATTAACGTCGGTGGGAAAGGTCGCATATATCTTGCCCGTTGACAATACGCCGACACCCGTAGGCCACTGGTATCATGGGTCGACACAAATTATACCGCTGAGTCAGATATATGTTAGTTTGAAGAGCTTGAGGCCGTGCTCTTACCTGGTCCAAGAAAAGATGTTCTATTGTCAACTCAGGACCGATGCTCGCATTTCCGAAGACTTGAAAAGGGCCATACGCATTTAATCCCAACGCTCCTGCTTCAAATGTCCCCTATTCGATCCCAAAGCAAACTCGCTCAGCGATAATGTCGACAACGAGAGAAGTATGGCTGCACGCATTCTGATTCAGTGCAACTTTAGGTAGGCGAAAAGGGAGTCAGAAAACAGCGGACTCACTGTCGACCATCTGGCCGCGAACCCGCGTATATAACGTTTCTGAAGCTGCAGAAGCTCTAACTCCGCAGATGTCAAGAATCATCCCTGGGTCAGCCGACGAAGGCTTCCTCAGGCGCTTCATCCTCTCTGATAGGTGAAGGGGAAGAAAACGACAGCATAAGCAGCAAGATTCCCTGAGATGAATTCAACGTGGTGGAGTCGACTTGTTGAAGTACGAAGCATGAATAATGTAGAGCTTAGAACACCAAGAATATTGCACTGAGAGAGTACTGAGAGGTTGCGAGGCATGAATCAGAGAACTGAAAGAGAGTTGGAGAATGATATCGATGTGGCGGCAGCTACAAAGTAGGTGATGGCCATTGACTATGAGCGTTGGACTGCGTAAGATTTTTGGAGCTGACCGAGTGAAAGTAGTGTGAAAGCTGGCTGAGTGAAGTGGTCGGAAGAAGTGCCGCAAGTTGACCCGGAATACGTGCCGGATGGCGTCACGACGACATACGACTCCAGCGACGACTGCTATATATCGGCCAGATTTCCATCACTTACCTAGAACAACCTTGAACCAAAGTCTTTAACAGTCTGTGGAACATCACTTACTTCTTAGAGAGATCTGACAGAGGCTTTGTCCATCAAAAACTGATCTTCACATTGAGTATTCCCTCAGAACTAACCTCTATAGCGACGTGAACGATGTCGTCGGTATATGGATTCTGCAAACGGGTCTACTCTGTACGCCGAGCGAGCTCATTTCTTTCTCTAGCCTCAGAATCATGAATCCGTGTAGGTGCTGTACCCTCCGGCGGCAGTGCCCTTGTCCACACCTCTCAAGTTCGGCATTCTTGGCGCTGCAAACATTGCGCCCATTGCGCTCGTGCGCCCTGTCAAGAATCACCCCGACGCCGTTGTTTACGCCGTTGCGGCGCGTGACAAGTCGCGTGCGGACGAGTTTGCGAAGACGTGGGGCGTTGAGAAGGCATATGGGTCGTATCAAGGTACGACAAGTTTGACGTGCTTGAACGGATATAGGTAGGGTTCTCAAAGGAAGCGTATGAACAGAGCTCTTGGACGACCCTGCGGTGGATGTGATCTATAATCCGGTATGTTTTATCCGTGACGCCTCCATCCCAACAAATATCCGATGTGTTTCTAGCTTCCAAACGGCTTGCACTACGAGTGGACCATGAAGGCGCTTGCTGCAGGTAAACATGTCTTGCTCGAAAAGCCTAGCTCCAATACAGCGGAAGAGACGCAGAAGATGTTCGCGTTTGCGAATCAGAAGGGGCTTGTACTCCTCGAAGCGTTCCACTACAGGTAGATTTTGCCTGCTTCTCCAGTGGTTGTCTGCTGATATCAGGCAAGATTCCATCCTGCCGCTCAGCGCCTGAAGGAAATTGTCGACAGCGGGGAGCTCGGGGAGATCAAGACCATTGAAACGAGTCTCGCCCTTCCCGGGGGATTTATCAAAGACGATGATATCCGCATGTCCTATGACCTGGGAGGAGGTGCCATGATGGACATGGGATGTGTGTCTAAGTTTCTTTCCTTCTCAGCTCGTTTCTGGGCCCCACTCATGGCAGTCACAACAATATGTCGTAGGCTACGCGCTTTCCTTTGCACGCTTTCTAGCAGGAGCGGATCCCGTCAGAGTTTTGAGTGCTTCAGCTGACACTTTGCCTGCTTTTCCGCGCGTCGATATTGGCACCGCGGCTCAGCTGGCTTTCCCCCGTGCTTCCGGGAGCGAGGGAGACGCCCCGATCATAGCCTCTCTCAAAGCTCACTTTCGCTTGCCCGGGTGGGGCCCATTTGCTCTGATCCCCAGTATGCCCTCTCCGAGCGCGCGTGTCGTCGGCACCGACGGAGAAGCGTTCTTATTTAATTATCCTGGCCCATGGGTGTATCATTATATATCTGTAAAAACGTACGGAAAACACGGGAAAGGCAAGGCGATCAAGAGGACAGAGAAGAGGTACGGCGAGAAAGGAAATGGGGCCTGGTCAACGTGAGCTCTTGCCTTTGACTTTCTGTCTTGCGGCCAGTGACTTCATGCGGGAGGACTAGGTATCGCTACCAACTGGAGGCGTTTATCGACAAAGTGCGGGGGCGGACGCCGCAGCATTGGTTTGATGCCGAAGACTCTGTCTCCAACATGAAATGGATCGAGCACATCTATGAAGAAGTACGCCGATTCTTTCTGACTTTTTGACTTTTTTGGATATTGATCTCCTTCATCTCTCAAAGACGAAGGTTGGTGTTCGGCCAGCTTCGGAGGCAGTCATTTCGGAGACATAAAGGAATCCAATAAGTTTGTCACGAGGGGCGTTGAAGGATTGGACTATAGGGTAGCACAGATATGTCGTGGAAGTCTGAATTGTGGATGTCAGAGAGTGATTTCCGCCGCATTGGTTCCGCGATTTGCCAAGCGTAGCACTGACGGTGACGGTGACGCCGCAGTGCTTGATGTCGAACGCTCAAAGATCGAAAGCAATGTTTCGGAGGGCCAGACGAACGACGGTGTGCGCGGACTCCGGAGCTGGGGGTGGAGAAGTGACGAGAGTGTGACAGACTCATTATGAAGGGTGTGACGGGGACGTTGGTGAGTGTGACCTGTAGCGAAGTAGTGAGCGGAGCTCTCCCTCGTCTACACACTCGACGACCACAGTCCTTCCTCGCCCTCGCCGTCGTACACGACGCCTTCTCACATCCCTTCGAATCATTTCCATCCACATCAACTCTGGCGTCGTCTTCCCGCTCCTACTCATGAGCTCTCAACAAGACCAGGGCCAGGTCCCGGCCGACTACAGAGCACCAGTCCCTGTCCAACAGCAGTCCGTCTACCCCTCCTTCACTGACATCGACGGCTTGCTTCCATCTCCACATCGATCCCCGCCTCACAACCAGTGGTCCGCTCTCTGCCCCCCGGTAAACTCCGGCCGCCTACCCGACCGTCCATACGTCCCAGCACGCGCATCCACTCTTGGCTCGGCCCTCGAGCTCGAACACAACAAGCACGACCATGACCACGATGCGTTCGCCCATGCTCATAGCGAGGACCTCAACCACTCAACTCCGGCGCGCAACGGTGTTCTACACGGCGATTATGCCTTCTCCGCCTCCGCACCTTCCCCCGCTTTCCTCTCTCCGAGCCGTCCGACCACCCCTGGCAGTTCAAGTTATCCGCTGCCCCCCTCGTCTTTGGGGCACTCAGAGGAATCCAGCAAACGTCTCAGTACAGGATCCGCGTCTTCCTTGTATTCAGGGTCGTCAAATTCCAACGCCCCTGCTCCTCGTCCACCCCCATCGAGTACGTCTGTTAGCAGCGTCTCGCCTACGTAAGTGCATCTTCTTGGCATTGTAGATAGAGTCAGGCCACTCGGAGTCCATTGTGACCGAATCGTTTGTCGTTCAACACTAATATCCTTTCATTTCTTATAGAATATGCTCGGCATGTGGGCAGACAATGCAGGGCGCATTCGTTCGTGCATTGGGGACTGTATTCCACCTCCAATGCTTCAAATGCATGGTACGACGTTTTCGTCTCGTACTTGCATCTTCGGTCTTCTGATCATGTCGCAGGACTGTGGGACAGTCGTAGCCTCTAAATTCTTCCCCATCGACGGGAACGATGGCAAGCAGCAACCCCTCTGCGAACGGGACTATTTCCGTCGGCTGAATCTCATTTGTGCGAAGTGCGGAATGGCGCTGCGAGGGAGCTACATCACGGCGTGCAGTACGTTATATCCATCTTTGATCGTGCGGAGCCCATCTGATTCATGCACAGACAAGAAGTTTCACGTCGAGCACTTTACATGCTCCATCTGTCCAACGCTATTCGGCCCCCAGGACTCGTACTACGAGCATGACAATGACGTGTACTGTCATTATCACTACTCGACTCGATTTGCGACCAAATGCGCCGGGTGCAACACGGCGATCCTGAAACAGTTTGTTGAGATCAACCGAAATATGCGAGACGAGTGCTGGCACCCAGAATGCTACATGATCAACAAAGTACGTTGCTTGCTGTTATCTTTTCCCGAAATATGACCGAATGGTTATTGCGTAGTTCTGGAATGTCAAGGTCGTTACGCGTCGGTCAATGAATCTCACAGGCCAAAGTATGGAGGTCAGTGAACCTCTGTACGCGGATGAGGAGCGCAAGGAGACAGCAGCGACACTCAAAGAGAAACAAGTCAGAATGGAACAGCAGGTCTACCGTATCTGGACGTGAGTGCTTCCCTTTGGCTTTGCTTTCAGAGTTAATGAGGCCCATCGTTAGGGTTCTATCGGCATTCGAGGAGTCGAGTGCCGCATGTATATCAGATATGTTGCGGCAGGTCAGCAGCGGACAATATCTCGAGGCCATCAGGATGGCGGAGAAATTCATTTTGCACGTGGAGGTATTGTTTGCCACCATCGATGACTTGGAACATTACTTTTCACGTCTTAATCTCAAAGGTACGTAACCGACGGGCTGAATGAAAGTTCAGATTCACTTACTCAAGCGTGTTATCCAGGGATGTCACATGTACGAGAAGCGCGCATGTTGTGCCGCAAGACGGTCGACCTCTTCACTCTGTTATCGCATACACAGGAGACCGGTGCGAAAAGGATGGGGATGACCCAGGAGCTTCTCGCGCTTGTAACCGGCCTCGCGCACTATCTCAAGATCTTGATTCGGATTGCGCTTACAGGTGCATTGAAGCTTGAGCGGGAGCACGACATGCGTGAGGCCATGTCTACTTTCCTCGACAAGCTACATCTTCTTGCCGTCCAGGGAGGGAGCCCGTCAGCGCGTCGTATGATGAAAAGCGCGAAGGGAGAGACTTTGGTCGCCAATCGCTCTGGCAACCAGGGGACCAGTGGTGTCAACTATGGCTTCCGGAGTCTAGCGCCTGAAAACGCGGGCGAGTCGCCCTTCCTCGGTGCACCGCGCGATCCTGGACTCAGTAGCGTTCCTGTGGTCAATCCACCGTCGGATCTGTGCGTCAAATGCAATCTGACCGTCGAAGAGGACTGCGTGCGGCTGGGGACATACCAGCGCTGGCATTCACATTGTGTGCAGTGCGCGACATGTGGAAAGGTGGCTGCCGTGCCTGTACCACAGGAAGCCCCTAAAAGCCTCGAGGAGAAGGAGAAAGAGAAGGATGGAAATCCGCCGAAGATCACCACTGTTCGGCGGCCACCTGCCAACGTCGAGCAGTTCGTCTATGAGTTAGACACTGTTAAAGATACACCATCCTTCGGTGCGATACCGACCGTCGTCTACTGTACAGAGCATGGCCACGGAAATTGTCGATCTGGTTTTCAGGCAGTGTCGCGGTTGGAGCAGTACGCCTTCCTCCTCAACGTTGCTCTCCGTCGCCTCTATCTGCTTCTCAAGAAACGCAAGGTCATTCCGCTCACACCAAGTACGTCATTTCTACTTAGTATCAGTAAGGCACAGCAATCGAACTGAACGCCGGCACAGCTACGGGACAGGCTCCGGAGCTCCAGCAAGATCCGTACCGAAACTCGGGAGACATTATGCGTATGAAATCTCACCTCGACCGCAAGCTGTCCGCGACGTCCTCCGCTGCACGGCTACCCAAACGCTCGACGATTGTAGAGAGCCCGACGGGGAAAGTCGCGCAGTCGACGGATGTACATAACTCATCCAAGGCCCAGCATCCCGATGTCACATCGGCGTCATACGGGCAACGCATACCTGCACAAGCTGCGCAACAGTCCTCAACATCTGGGCGATCCCAGCCCCAGCGACCTCCACAACCACAGCAGCAACAGTCATCTCCACAGCTTCCTCCACAGACGAGTACCTATCCACCACAGCGACCCAACCTCATACCGCCCGGACAACTGGATATGACGCCGCAAAGTCAGGTCATCCGGCCATCGTTTGCTCGTAACAATACTGAGATCATGATTGTTGACGATTCGGCACCAACATCGCCTGCTGGCGGACCTCCATACGACCCCCTTATTCCGCCTGTGGGGGAGGACAACATCACATTGGCAGACATTCCCCAGCTCGTAGAGGCTGCTCAGGCAATCGAACAGCACCGGTCGCTGCCACGGCAGAATTCGATACCGTATATCGCGGAGCTCACGCCTCTTGAGCTAGCTATTGTGAAACATTGTGCGGTGCTCGTCCTCCAACGGTCACCGTTGCGTGATCAGTTCGACCTGGACGAGATCTTGGAGATGGTGGAGGTCAAGAAGCAGGGATTCTGGAAACAATTGTTCAAGGGAAACGATAAGAAGAATGTGAAGAAGAAAGGTCCGTATGCCATCTCCGTTTAGAGGGATAGGAGGTCTGATGAGGTGACAGGCGTTTTCGGTGTGCCCCTCGAGCTGCTTGTTGAGCGAGAGGGCGCTGACTCCATGCATGGCGCCTCTCGAGCTACCCTAAGGGTTCCTAGCTTCATCGATGACGTGGTGTCCGCGATGCGACAAATGGGTAAGCAAATCGAGGTTTGTCAGAACCATTGACTCACCGCTTTACATGCAGATGTGTCTGTGGAGGGTATATTCCGAAAAAATGGGAACATCCGACGGCTGAAGGACCTGACCGAGACCATTGACCGAGACCCTTCATCTGTGGATCTAAGCCAAGATAATGCAGTGCAGCTTGCGGCTTTACTCAAGAAGTTCCTTCGAGATCTACCAGATCCGCTGATGACCTTTAAGCTACATCGGTTGCTTATTGCGTCTCAAGGTACGTCGACAGATTCCCTCCAGATCGTCGCTGACGCTATTTCCACGCCGCAGCATTGCCGAATGAAGCCGACCGTCAGCGATTGCTTCATATGATCTCACTCATTCTTCCTAAGAGCCATCGGGATACTATGGAGATTCTCTTCGTTTTCCTCAAGTGGGTTGCCCAGTTCGCTCACATGGATGAGCAGACGGGCAGCAAGATGGACCTACCGAACCTTGCGACAGTCATTTGTCCGAGCATCCTCTACTCGCAAGGGCGCGACGCCGTCCGGGACGACAGCTTCGGCGCGATCCGCGTGGTCACCGCGCTGTTGGAGAACCAGGACGAGTACTATGCTGTGCCGCAGGAGTTTTTACCTATCCTTCATGATCAAGACTACTTTGCGCACAGCATGGACCTCCCCAGCAAGGAGTTCATGAAGAAGTGTGACACGTATATGCGTCTCAAGGCGAGCGGGCGAAGTCTACCAGGACCCAGCATGTCGCCTGGAGGCTCGTCGTCTCCATTTCAGCCCAACAATGCTGGTTTAGCGCGATCAAACGAGAGTGTAGAATCGCGGTCAGTCCATCCATTCCCAGTGGATTTACTCTCATGGGGCTGATTGTGCCCGAATCTCTTCGTGAAACAATACGTCTCAGGTTGGGTCCTTCATTATCCCGAAGCCCTGAACGGCCGGCCATGTCGCCATCATCACAATCAGATAGCCTTCTCCGCAACGGCTTCCCAGGACAGTCTCGGCAACAGTCTATGCCTTCGCAGCCAGGTCTCATGCACTCTCCCAACTCCTACACGTCTCCTAGCCAGCTTCCGGCATCCATCTCGCAGGGTGTTGCGATGATTCAGCAACAGCAGCAACAACAACAGCCGCTCCAGCAGCTGGCATCGGACTCAGACTGGGCGAATGCACAGCGACCGCCACAAACATCTGTATCAGCATCACGACCTGTGTCAGCTTCGTTTGGTCGTGCAAGCGGGGAACATGCGTTTGCGCCGCCAAATGGGCACACCCCGCCACCAGTGCAGATGCGGCAGCGCTCGTGAGGCGTTCTTACTATGGTCTTCCGAATTGGATGACTCCTCCAGTTGTGCCTACGAGTCATGGTGGCATTCCTATTCGCTCTCAGAACTTTCACTCTCTCTCCATGCTGTATAACTTTTTCTGACTTGACTTTGACTCTACGTGCCCATACGCGGCGCCAGCTCCACATCACACATCATAGCATTCCGCACGACACGCGCGTCTGTCTGCCAGGATGATATCGCATATCTGTAGTCCACCATAACGCTTTGGAATTTTCATATTCGTTATCCTTCCTGTTCCTCGTTCTCTCCGCTTCCTTTCTCGCCCTATTTCTTTTCCTTGCGAACTCATTTTTTGCATCCTCGCTCGCTTAACATGCACAGGTAACATTATGAACACGGACAGTGGCACGAACATCGGCAATAATGATACCCCTTGAAGCTCGAGGCTTGATCGGTGGTGTTGACTATTCAATCAGTTACACGGTCATGATTACAGCGAGCGAAGAATCGATGGACGGTTCGCCACAGGGGATATGTACATGGGGCAGTTTCATGAGAAGGCAAGTCTGACACAATCATAGAACTTCGTCGAACGACAACGACACGAGCCGCCGCGTGTTACACCCTGCGAGAATCCTCTGTCATAGGAAAACTTTGCCTTCCTGGGAAGGCGCCTTCTCATAGATCTCCCGGCGCAAGATGTCTATCGATTCTTCGCTCGCTGTCAGCGTAAAGAGGAAGGATTACAAATCGCGGCGCGACAAAGAATCAGATTGAGGTTTTGGTCCCGGGCTCCTCAGTATCAGAGACTGGCAGAGTTCCACCGTGCTGCAGCCTCTGTACTAGTCGGCGGATTCATGCCTCTTGTCTTGGAAGGCAAAGCGTCAGCGCTCCCGGTCCCACAAGCATGACTAACTCGCGCCTACATCTAGATAATGGACCGTTTGTGTGTGTATGTCTCTCCTCTGCAGGGGGCGTGCGATTCACGTCCGTGCGTGAGAGCTGACTGTCCTCAGCATTCTTAAGCTGCATAAAGCCCGAGAACCATTCGTGTCAACTGATCATCTGTAGCACACTCAGTCATGGCCATAGGTACCGTCGACCGTACCGCGGTCGCCGCTGAATGGTTTGCGCGGCTTAATAGCGTTGTCACCAGCGGCGACATCAATGCGTTCTCGGACCTCTTCTTGTCCGCCGGTTGGATGCGGGGTACGTTTCCTGTGCACTTATCAGGTAAATACCTGTACTGAATATCCAGTCAGATCTCCTCTGTTTCAGCTGGGATTTTCGTTCTTTGGGCGGCCGCGATAAGATTTCCGCGTATCTCTCAGAACATGTATCCGAAAGCGGAGATCATAGCAGCAATCAGTCTCGCCTTGCCCACGCTGGTCTGGACGACATCGTCCTCGAAACTAGCTCGTCCCTTGGCCCACCTTCTTCTTTTACGGTTCCCGACGAATCTCTTAGTGCATCAGGTATCATAGCTTCCTTCACATTCACTCTCAAGAATCCTGCTCGCACTGGTCGCGGTCTTGTTCGCCTCATGCAAGACCATTCCGATGATTCTGAAAACAAGTCTCCTGTCTGGAAGGCTTACACTCTACTGTTCAATGCCGAAGACTTGGTTGGACATGAAGAGCTCAAGGGACGTCCTATGAGTCCTGTTTGGAATCCTTATTCTAAGCCCTGGTCAGAGATTAAGGCAGAATGGATTAAAGGCGTCGAGTCGGATCCCACTGTTTTGATTGGTCCGTGTTTGTCATTTCTGTTTATTTATCTGCTGACTCCACTCTATCTGAATAGTCGGCGGCGGTCAGGCGGGACTCATGTGTGCAGCGCGCATGGGCCGAATGGGCATCCGAGCTCTTGTGGTAGACAAAGTGCACAGAGTTGGTGATAACTGGCGCAACCGGTAAACATCTTGTTTTCAACGCACCCTCATCTATGAATCCCCTCATCAGATATCCTAATTTATCTCTTCATACGCCTGCATATCACTCCGCAAGTATGTGTCTCCTACCGATTTGTTTGCAAAAGCACTAATTTCACATTTACACACAGTGCTGTACCATCCATGGCCGTAAGTTTGATGTATATTCCTTTCCAAGCTGTCATCATTTTGATCGAGGCGTCCAGAATAACCTACCCTAAATTTCTACCTCGCGACGTCGTTGCCGACTTCCTTGAGGCCTATGCTCTCAATCAAAATATCGCGATCTGGCTCTCGTCCACTGTGCTTAGTGATCCGAATCCTGTATTTAATGAACAGATGGGGACATGGACAGTGTTGGTACATAGGCAATACCCCACCAGTGATGGCGGTGAGTCCTTCACGAATGCCATCAGCACTTGTTGTGCAGCCATTTCTCATCATTATTGGCCAAGTCAAATCTCAGGTTGTCGCTCTGCACCCAAGACACATTGTAATGGCAACAGGGACCGGACATGCTCATATACCGCAATTGAAAGGATCGGGAGATTTCAAAGGCGCTATCTACCACAGTGACCAGCATAAAGATGCTGAAAAATGGGCTGGCAAGAAAGCAGTCATCGTTGGTGCAGTACGCGTACCTACGTTCTTCACGCCTGGGGTTCTCTGCTGACTCCTCCCGCCAGGGCAATGCCGCTGCTGATGTGGCTCAATCTTTTCTGTCACCTAGTCATCGTGCAGAGTCTGTCACTATGATCCAGCGCTCTGCCACGTGTGTCATCTCGTCTCGAACCGCAGACATTGCCCTTTTTCCCTCTTATGAGCCAGAGGCCCTTGCCATCGAAGATGCCGATCTACTGGATCATAGCATGCCCTGCCACCTGGGCCTTCAGCTAGCCGTAAACGGTGGAACTGAGCACATAAAGAAAATGGATGAGCAATTGCTAGAGGGACTTCGCAAGTGTGGGTTCAATCTGACGTGGGAACTCGAGCCTGGCGCAGGCGAAGTTGGTTTAATCGGGTTTTTACTTCAGAAATCGAACAGTGGCACAAGTAAGTGTTCCTTTACGTGCTGCCTAGACTATCCGTTTGACCTCCGTGGCCTCAGTGATCGACTTCACCTGCGGGCAGTCAATAATTGATGGTCATATTCAGATCAAAAGCGGCGTTGAAATTGATCGATTCGAGCCCCACGAGCTTGTGTTGAGCGATGGGTCGCGCCTCCCGGCCGACGTTGTAGTTCTTGCGTATGTTTGGCTCACATCGTCTTCCGTATCATTCCCTCCTCATGTCTTCGTCAGGACCGGAAACCTTCCTATGATAACGAACGCCACGTCTTTATTCGGTCCCCGGATCACGGACAAGATTGGCAACAAAATCTGGGGACTAGACTCGGAAGGAGAGCTGAACAACTGTTTTCGCCCGACTGGCCAACGCGGACTGTGGATCGTGACCGGCGGGTTCCAGCAATCGAGGTTCCTCAGCAAGCACTTGGTTAGTGTACACCTCCAAGGAATCGCTCACTGACCTTCCTCTTACTTCATTTTCAGGCAATCCAAATTCTGGCGGAGGAACTTGGTATGAAAAAATGAATAAAACACGATCATGAGTAAGATGAAGAAATCCAATGTCTCGTTGCATATAAGTATCAATCAGACTTAGAAATGTCTATGGACGGTCTCTGACGAAACCCCCATCAAGACCATGAACTTCCTGACGTTTTCAAGCACGTGCGCTCCTGCCAGGTGCCTGCACTCAGTGCCGCAGTGACTTGTTCCAACTGAAGTTCGTCGCTAAGAACTAGACTCTGATATCTGATCCACTGGCATGTCTACATGGACCTCATACCCAGCACTCATAGTCCTGCTTCCCTTGTTGCCCCACTGCCTCCGCCCAGCTGCCAAACCTCGATCTCGTGCGGGAGAGCCTGAACAGCATAAGTTATGAGATCGGGCTCATCAGCAACAGAGCAGACCTGTATCGAGAGATCCAGAATGACATTGCTCAACTAAAAGAACAGGTCTTTGATTTAGGTATCAGATTTGATCAGTTGCACATCCCTCCTCTCCTCATCGTAGTGCTAACCTGACCTGTCTGTATGCTTTCTGTCTCTGGCGAGACTCTCTTTCCTTATCGTCTTCCTTACCGCGGACCAGATGATCACCAACTGAAAGTACCTCGAGAAGATGGTGTCTTTCCCGCGACATTCCCTGAAATATAATGAGTTTTCGAAAAATTATATGGCACGTCGTTTTCTCTCTGCCCACTGCGTGATCGCGCGTGTTCATATCATGATAGTGGTGGAGAACATAAAGCAACATCTCGACTTTTACGCTCTGCAGCACGCGGCTGACCCATCACGTTGGCATTTGTATCTCTTGTAAGTGAAGGACTGTGTACTTGTGTTTTCTCCTTGAATATCTATGAATCCTCACTGATTCGGTTCTTGAAGCTCTTACGTAGAACGACCATCTTCTGCGTAGGGTCAGCAACAGAGACTGCTCGAAGCTCGGTGATTTCGTCGTTGGACTTTTTATATTCAGTTCATTCAACCATTAATCGCGATCATTGCTCTGCACGCCTTTTGTCGCTAGTTATCACTTTCTTGGTCACATCTCCAGTTTTGTCTGAGCTTTCCTCTTGCTCCTCGTCGCATCTCAATCTTGCTGTCTCATGTGTTAGTCTGTGTTATCACCGAAATCAATTCGCTTGTTGAAAGATACTCATCGTCACAATCATCTTGCTTGCCAGTTCTCTGGCAGGAAGCAAGTATATGCTACGATCCGCTGCATGTCATCAAATGACAAATCTTGTCATCTACATCGTAAATCATCGTAAACAAAGGCAAACAAGGTTCTCCACGCCCTCGACAATCACGGCAATGTCGAAGGCTTCGATTGACCAAAATAACCACCATGTCCGATGATTCCAAACCCAAATACGTCTACAAGCTCATCCCACCCTCCTCTCCGGTCCCTGAGCATGCCCAACTCCCTGATGCTCTGCCTGTGAGCGACCTCGACCAGTCCTCCGGGTTCGTACATCTGTCCACGGCGACCCAGGTGCCAGGCACTCTCAAGTTGTTCTTCAAAGACGTCTCGCGCGTCTACGTCCTGCGCATCGTTTACGAGAAGGTCGAGGATAAAATTAGATGGGAGGATCCGCAGGCGCAGGTCTGCGGAGTGCGTGGCAGCGAAGGGGTGTTTCCGCATCTGTACAATGGTTTGAGGCTTGGGAAGCACGAAGTTGAGAGAGTAGAGACCTTAGAGAAGGGCGATGACGATTGGGGTCAAGCGGTTCGTGGTGCTTCATGGCTCGTTTGGTAGATGCGCAGCATTATACACCGCGCCCAAGGCTCATGTGGCGAAAAGACTAATGGAAGAGGTACAAAAGTGCTTTCCACATCTGACAGGGAACTCAGCTGACCAGACTGTTTAGACCACGCAAAAAGTGTGCACGAATCTCTACGCAGAACCCAGATTGCCGTTCATTTGGAGGTGCTTTCGCTGCTGAAGCGCTCACTTTGCCACCATAATGGCAAACTGCTGCACAACGGCAATTCGGCAGACGATGCGGAGCCTGAATGTCTGGCAGTGATTGGAAAGGACGATATGGATACGGTAGAGTTCACGTAGATCCCCTCGAGAAACATAGTGAATGGAGGCGTTAACCTGCTATTCCGGACCGTGGAACCAGACGGGAAGTCCACACATGGCTGACATGAGCACCACCCCCGAGATTCTATCCTCCAAACCCTTCTCAACCATCCCTTGATACCTCCATACCAGTAACCAGACTCACAGTAAGGATACATGTCTAGCAACACGAAAGGCACACAGCTCGCAGTATTGTGCCATTACAGAACCCAAGACCCACAGCAATTTACTTTCGGGTCAACAATCCGTGCATACGATCATTTAGTACAAGAGGTAAGTACGGGTCGATCTTCAATCTGCAAGTGCTCATTTGTTTGTCTTAGATCAATTGTGTTTACGGTATTGCACCGCAGTTCTTGAAAATGATTTGGATGCACGATGACCGCGACGAATGTCATATCAAGAATGATGCCGAATTTGACGACGCGGTTCAGCTTTGTTTTGGGTATGTTTACAGTGAAAAACTTCGGTATATTCTAAGCGTGTATACCACAGGAACAGCCGTGATGGAGGTACCACTGTGTCTATCCGTATACACGACCAGTATGGTGGGCTGGGTCTGTCAGTCTCAAGCCATTCTGCACCTACGGTAATCGCAGACGATGCTGTCACCGTCAGCGGACATGTTAGACATCCGAGGAATGGGAATGGAGATAGAAGATCGATTGGAAACGCGCAGTCTGACATATCAGGACCCGTCAGTGCTTTCTCTAGAACTCGTTCGCATTCCCTGATCCGCAGGTTGATTGTGTACAGAACAAAAACAGAATACAGGAGTGGCTGCGCGACTCTCGGCCTTTCGTGCTCACCATGATGCCACAGCACAGCCATACCATACCCACCCGACTTATGTCCCCTACCGTCGACATCTCGGATTCAGGTTTGGACGGCGATAGGTCCAATTCCCAGCTGGACACGTCCGAAGAATCCAGTAGCAGTATCATCCCTCCCACATCCATCGACTCCTCAGACAGAGACTCCGACACCATGTCTGACGTGCTTTCAATGGAGACTCTGAGTACAATTGCTAGCCCCGTTCGGGCCGCAAATCCCTTGCTCGATAGATTCACTAACTGCTCTGAGTGCAGAGGCGCCTTTGACCTCCTCCGTTATGTGTGCGACATATGTGGAGAGAAAGGGTTTCCTGCTCCGTCGCACTTCACACGTGAATGCCTGGGTGGAGGGCTTCACTCTCCCGATCATTCATCGCTGCAGTCACCAACAGGGTCTTCTTTGTCGACCTGCGTCCCAGAATATGTGCTCTGTGTCGACTGTTTTGAATCTCATGGACACAATCACACCATGACCATGACTGGTCGTGCAGCATCCAATTCCCAGAAGCAGTTCAGGCATGCATTTATTGAACAATTCTTTATGGATGGCTGCTGGGTCGACACTGGTAAGCTCAGAGACTTCGCTGCGGAATTTGATGCGAGTGGCTTTTTCTTCAGAGCTAGGAGGAACCGGTCCTTCAAAATGCTCAGTCTGCTCCGCTTTAATCACAGGGAAGAGGTGGGATTGTGCAGTTTGCCGGGATTACATCCTGTGTCTGGCTTGTTACCGGTGAGTCAAGCTCAGCATGATCAGGCGTCTGCGCAATACTCAATGGACGGGAAAGGGCTGTGCACGAAATCCACCCGGTCCACACCTTCTTGACTGCGATACCTTCAAGGCTAAGGTCAAGCAGCAGTGTGGGAGAACTCTCGATTGGATCATCGACGGACACCACAAGGCCAGCAGATGAAGATCGGTAAGTCAAATCTATTGAATTGGCGCCTCAATTCACTGGTTCTTGGACTGCAGCCGTTCATGTAACGGGTGCAAGCAGGTGCGATCATTCGGGCAAAACGTTGCGGGCAATCTGACTTTTGAAATGGTTTCTTCTATTTCAGCTCATCATTGGTGCTCAATACCGGTGTGTTTCGTGCCCCTCAAAGTCGCCTCTGTACTATCTGGTGTGTATGCCCAAATTTTGGTTTGATACATCGGTCGTTGACGGGGCTGCGTCTTCAAATTTTTCTAGTGCGATGAGTGCGATCAAGAGTCATTCATACTTCATGACCCTTGCCACATCTTCGTCAAAATCCGTTATTTTGATGGAGCCCGAGAAATACCGTCGCTATCCTCCATTTTCGGATTGTAAGGCAAATGATCTGCTATCATCGCCAAGTTTGACTTGCTTCGCAGATACAAACGCCCTGCGGGCCCATCGGTACATAGTAAGCCAGTTTGATAGCAGTTTGTGTCGACCATGAATTTTCACTGTATTATCTAGCGACTGTGAAGCACAAGCGAACGGTCTGCCAGCGCCACCCTGACCACTCCATCGCCGGCAAGTGGTTTCACTGCCCAACGTGTCCTGCAGATTTGTGTAGCCAGTGTGAGGAGGACGGGGCTCACGATGCGTCGCATGCGCTCATCGTATTCAAAGCCCCGGTTAACATGGACCATTTCAAGTGACTTTTTTTTCATTGTCTATCGCTGCAACCACACTCATCTATGCTCTTCTAGCATTGACTCCGGCACCTTCAAGTCGGATAGGCTGATTTTTAGTTCCTGATGTGTATGAGCTTCTTCGTGTGCAATGTACTCGTACTGCAAAGTAGTTACACGCTGTCGTACCTAGAAGTGAATGTAACCGATGATTTTTCCAACCAATTGCTATCATCATCAGATGGAATCTGTGTACAGAAGGTGCAAAACAAGGCCGAAAGTGTCGAAACGAGGATAGAAGAATCACCAGCGATGTGAAGCCCTTGCTGACCCTTGCTAACCCTTCTTAAATCCTGTAGACGGCCAGTCAGTGGAACTTGCTTCGTAGACCAGGAAAAGATATACCTAGACGACGGCGTTCATAGAAGAGATCCGTCCTACTGGCTCCTAGATTCACGATCTTGGGGCAGCCGTCTCGATCCTTCTCTAGCCTCGTACATTCAGCACAGTAATATGCGTCCGAAATTCCTAGCATAGAACAGTCAGTTCAAAAAGTAGACGAAAATAAACGGCGAAGACGCACCGGGAGAACCACATATGATACATCGTCCTCCGTATGTCCCAAAGTTACACTCATCGCAGATCCGTACAAGGGTCTCTGGCCGCACATATGAATCGCAGACGGGGCTGTGGCAGGTAAACAGAAAGCTCAGACATTTGAAGGCTCTATACCATGCTATTGCACTGACCACTTTCCGTCACATTTCTCACAAAGGCGGCCGATGGCTGCGACAGATCACAAGGCTGTCAGTACATAGGCAGCGTCTCTCTTCGTTGGTGTTACTCACCAATTCCCGGCTGGCGTCTACACATAATAAGATCTGAAAGGCAGATGTTTTAGCTTTCTATGTTAGTAGCTCTCATCAAGCACATACCCGGATGATGTTTGGACATGGTAGCAGACTACGAAGAGTGGTACAGACTTCAAAAACGGCTGCTCAAGTCAGTTAACAATCGCTGACTCAGCGTCTCAGTCATCCAGACTTGATGTTCATTTGTGTATCGTACAGAGACATAAAACATATCGAAGAAAGTCCGTAGAACGAATTATGTTGTATACCATGATGAATGAGCATTCTAGTGAAATATGGTGTAAAAGCACAATAGGAGAAAAACACGAAAGATTCTAGTGCACAGACTTCGATAGAAAATGAGATGATCATGACAAGTGGAAACTACCAACGCCTTCCTTCATCGCCAGCTGCAACTTCTCTCGCATGGATTCCTTCGAGTGCTGTATTCGGGGCAGCTTCAATAGTTCAACACGTCATCACACTTGGGAGATAGTCATCGGCGGATAGGGGAGCTTCGTGTGGCTTCCGTACAACTGTCAATGGAAGTGATTCATGCCGCCGAGGAAACCTGAGGTCC